>ML677339.1:760499-890522 GCA_007922305.1 Dermatemys mawii
TATATATATATAGGGATCCACTGAAAATAGTTTGAGGGCAGTTAAAAATCTAGCACTTTACTTTTTATAGAAAGATTCATTAATTGTATTACATAGACAAAATGACTGGACAGGAATCAGAAGTCATTACAAGCATTATACATCCATAGCAACTTACAATTTTAAAATAATGAATCTAAGCAAGAGGGTTGACAAATTTTCAGGGGTAACAAATACTTCTATTTTCAGTTTTTAAACAGGGTTGCACTGATTAGAGTTTTCTATGACTGAACATTAGTGAGCATTACATGAATTTTGCAGCTCTGACTGAAAAGTCGACTTTGCTCTGCTCTGAGATTTGAAAACTGCTAGCTCTTCAGACTCTTGTTTGTTAACTTCTTGGCAAGATTCAACCATTAGCTCTGAAAGATAATTGTGAAATGACTTAGGAATAACTACTTCCACCCTTGCAAAAATGTGTATTATTAAAAAAACAACAGCAAATACAACCCTGCAGTTTTCCTCATAACTATAGATTGACTCCTGTGCTTATTATTCTTTTCCCGTTATGTTTCAGATTAAGGGCCCTATCCCGCTGACTTTTCTTAGAGAAACTTAATTATTGCCTGAATAAAGGGAGCAGCATCGAGGCCCAGAGTTTCCCCCCTCTAGTATGGTATAGGACCATTCCCAGAAAGCCAAGTAACAAGAAGTCCATTTAGCAAATAAACTGAGTGCTTGTTGAGTCCACTCTCTTAGGATGTTTAGCCAATCATATTGCTTGACTAATATGCCTCTGAGAGCTCCTGAATAATGTTCAACAGACAGCATCACTGTCTCTTCTGGGCCTTCTTTGATTTTTATTTTACTAAACACACATCCCCATTCGACCACCCCACCCAAAAACCCACCCATCCCCTTATTAGGTCTCCTTTGTTTATGTTTTTATGCTCTCACTGAATGTTTGGGAAACATCAAAAATTCTTTATGATTGTGGTACTTGGTATTGTACAGGTAATCTACAGACAAATTAATGGGCATTTAGAGTCACTGTTGTGTTCTCAAACACCAAGTGACCTACAATTGGGAAAGTATTTACTTACTGACTTGGACAAAAATGAAAACAAAATGTTTATGACCTTTTTTGACCAAGTTTCAAATTTCAAAGAATTCCAGCCAGCTTTAGTATACGTATAAAAGCAAACTGTTCATATTTTTTTTCCCTTACAATAAGGTCTTGTTATTTTCCACCAGGGACTGGGGAAAAGATGTGCGTTAATGAGTGAGGGGGAAAAAAAAAAAAACAAAAAAAAAAAAACCACCCACATCAAGAACAAAACCTATTAAGAATAAAAACTCCTTCTTCTCCCCACCCCATTTGTTTTGTCAGATGTAGTTTAGGTTATTTTAATTTAGTAAAATAACTCATTGCGTTCTGGTTGATTCCCTCATAAAAACTACGTAAAACCAGAGTTACGGGTGAGTTCATACATCAGTGACTTAAGAGTAAAACCAAATCGCAGGAATATTGAATTACCTCAAAAACAAGCATTGCAAACCCAGGTAATTCAGAGTTAATCTTAACTCAGAAGAAATCTAGACATACTGAAGTATAGAAATGCATAATTTGAGCACTCAATCCACCTCCACTCTACCCTGCAGTGACTGGATGCAATAACCACACAGTTATGATTAGTGTACGACAGTGATTGTAGTTTCTGATTACAAGAAAACTGATTTTTAAAAAGACAATAGGTTTTTCTTCTTCCCACATATAGTAGAAAACAGGAACTCAGCCCTAGCCAAGAAACCAAGACTGAGGCTTACATAATGGTCAATATTTAGTAAAAAATTAAATCTAATCCCTCTTCTATTAAATCTCTGATAAGAAATGGGAGAGATTTGGGTTTTGAGAAAAAACATTTGTAGATTAGCAAATAGAAAAATCAGTGAAGTTCTATTGTACATTTAAATATTTAATATCAATAAATAGTTTTCCTTTTCTCTTAAGAATGAATCACATCTTGGTTTCATGAAGTTGATGCACTACAATCATTAAAATAGGCAGCTATTCTTACAAAAATTAGATTCTCCTAGATTAGGCCTGCACAACATGCGGCCCGGGGGCCATATGCGGCCCACATGGACTCACTGTGCGGCCTGCGGGGGGTAAGTAGGGGTGGGGCAAGCCAAGCAGTGTGGTGGGGGGAAGCAGATGGGGGTGGAGTGAGGGTGGGGCTTTTTGGCCCGCAGCTGGATTTTTTGCAGTAATATGGCCCTTGCTGCTTTCTGAGTTGTGCAGGCCTGTCCTAGATCATTGTTGAGGATCCACTTCCCAGTTCCTTAGAGAAGTTTAATTTCATGCTTAAATATCCTACACTCCTCCTCTCCCTCCAAGGAATTTTTTCACATCAGAACTTTTCATGTACTCTTCAAACAAATTAAAGTATCTAAGATTTTTATCTAAAATTTCTAACCTAATTCCCAAATACAGAGAGAGGTCTTTAGATATTTGTGGCATTACTGGTCAAATTGCTGTTCATGGACCACTGGTGGTCTACAGTGCACTGGTTATATGGGGCTGGCTCTTCCACTTATTTTCAGCTGCTAACACATATGAAAGAGGCAGATAGAATACATTAACTACTCTAATATTTTTCCACATAAGCAATTTTTATGCTTATGTGGAAAAATATTGTCACAATTAATTGTCACAAGGATACAGAATCATAGAACATTAGGGTTGGAAGAGACCTCAGGAGGTCATCTAATCCCAATCCCCTACTCAAAGCAGGACCAACACCAACTAAATCATCCCAGCCAGGGCTTTGTCAAGCCTGATCTTAAAAACCTCTAAGGAAGGAGATTCCACCACCTCCCTAGGTAACTCATTCAGTGCTTCACTACCTCCTAGTGAAGAAGTTTTTCCTAATACCCAACCTAAACGTCCCCGACTGCAACTTGAGACGATTACTCCTTGTTCTGTCATCTGCTACCATGGAGAACAGTCTAGATCCATCCTCTTTGGAACCTCCTTTCAGGTAGTTGAAAGCAGCTATCAAATCCCCCCCATTCTTTTCTTTGTAGACTGAACAATCCCAGTTCCCTCAGCCTTTCCTCATAAATCATGTGGTCCAGCCCCCAATATCATTTTTGTTGCCCTCCTCAGGACTCTTTCCAATTTTTCCACATATTTCTTGTAATGAGGGCCCCAAAACTGGATACAGTACTCCAGATGAGACCTCACCAATGTTAAATAGAGGGGAACGATCACATCCCACAAGCTGATGGCAATGCTCCTACTTATACAGCCCAAAATGCAGTTAGATTTCTTGGCAACAAGGACACACCACTGACTCATCTCTAGCTTCTCATCCACTGTAATCCCCAGGTCCTTTTCTGCAGAACTGCTACATAGCCAACCGGTCCCCAGCCTGTAGCAGTGCATGGGATTCTTCCTAAGTACAGAACTCTGCAACTGTCCTTGTTGAACCTCATCAAATTTCTTTTGGCCCAACCCTCCAATTTGTATAGGTCACTCTGGACACTATCTCTACCCTTCAATGCATCTACCTCTCCCCTACAGCTTGTTGTCATCTGTGAACTTGCTGAGGATGCAATTCATCCCATCATCCAGATAATTAATAAAGATGTTGAACAATACCGGCCCCAGGACTGACTCTTGGGGCACTCCGCTTGATACCGGCTGCCAATTAGACTATGAGCCGTTAATCACTACCCATTGAGCCCAACAATCTAGCCAGCTCTCTATCTATCTTATAGTCCATTCATCTGATCTATACTACTTTAAACTTGCTGGCAAGAATACTGTGGGAGACCATATCAAAAGCTTTGCTAATATCAAGATATATCACTTCCACTGCTTTCTCCATATCCACAGAGCCAGTTATCATAAGGCAATCATGTTGGTCAGACATGATTTGCCCTTGGTGAATACATGTTGACTGCTCCTGATCACCTTCTTCTCAAGTGCTTCAAAATGCTTTCTTGAGGACCTGCTCCATGATTTTGCTGGCAACGGATGTGAAGCTGGCCATTCTGTAGTTCCCTGGGTTCTCTCTCTTTCCTTTTTTAAATATGGGCACTATATTTGCCTTTTTCCAATCATCCAGGACCTCCCTCCATTACCATGAATTTTCAATAATAATGGCCAATGGCTCTGCAATCACATCAGCCAACTCCCTCAGCATGCTGCAATGCTTTAGATATGGATCCATGGACTTGTGCATATCCAGCTTTTCTAAATAGTCCTTAACCTGGTCTTTCACAGCTGAGGGCTGCTCAACTTCTCCCTATACTATGTGGCCCAGTGCAGCACTGGGCCACATAGTATGGGGAGAGTGAAAACCAGAGGGGGAAAAAATGCTTTGAGTACTTCAGCTTTTTCCACATCATCTGACACTAAGTTACCTCCCCCATTCAGTAAGGATCCCACACTTTCCCTGACTTTCTTTTTGTCACTAACATACCTGTAGAATCCCTTCTTGTTACCCTTCACATCCCTTGCTAGCTGCAACTTCAATCGTGCCTTGGCCTTTCTGAATACACCCCAGCATGCTCTAGCAATATTGTTACATTCTTTTTTTATGTGATCACAAATGGGAGAGAATGAGTCCAGGAAGTAATCTATGAAAACATTTAAGAATAGTTGGTTTATGCCTATCAGTATGCATAACTATAAAATCACCTACCGTTTTTGTTTAGTTTTGTGCCCCTGTCATATTGAAGACTTTCTACTTCACTCTCTGTTGCTTCATCTTTTGTGGGAGGAGAATGGACATTCTGAAGCGGGGCAGAAGGGGCACTCTGAGATCTTTGCTCTGGGCTCTTTGTTTTATCTTGTGTGGGAGACAAAACTCTTTTCTGGGAGTGTTCTGGCTCAGTCTGAAGGTCTAAGTGGATCAATGACTGAACAAAATACAGTTCTTATTAATCATGGTTCACACTGAAAAACACTACTATATTTACAGAATCTGAGATTACGCTTATAGCATGGATAAGCAGAGATGGAGCTGTAAAAAGAGAGTAACAAATATACTGTAGCTTGTTCTTTCAAGTTTTTCTTTTCATGATTTAAAGTATAAAATCTGATTCAACAAAATCAAACTTATTTTTTCCATCTTTTAGAACAGTACCTGAACCACAATCTAAATGAGTGGATTGTACCTGAGTATTTATGCCTTCCTTTTGTAGGGTTACTGATACCCCAACAGTAGGAGCCATATCCAAGACCAATTGTGGCAATTTTTGCTTGGCTCTATTTGGTGGGACAAGGTTGAATGCCCCTTCGACTGCCACAGGGTGCTGATCAATCTCCACATTTCCTTTCTTCAGCAATCCAGTTAGTGGTATTTCAGTGCTTCCAAGAGACTGGTCCCCACAGCAAAGATGGATCTATTGTAAAAAGAAGTGCTCAGAAAATAACTGAGATGTGTTTACATATCCCACTGCCAATGTGAAACTGAACCTCTTTCTAAAAAGCAGTGAAAAAAGGATTAAGAGTGAGATTCAGCTTCTTTCCAACCTCTTTATGCTGAGTAAAAGGGCTGGAGTGGTGTAAACAGACCTCAAAATCTCTGTATCAATCTGGGCAAGGATTCTCTCAGAGCACGTACTGTAGTAGACAGCCAAGATACACAATTACCTACACCAGTGATTAGGCTATGTCTACATGGGCAAGTGAAAGAAAACTTGTCTTTCAGAGGTATTTAAACACAAAAACGCTACACACACCAACCCACCCTCGAAAAATGAAAAGTTTGCCAAAGGTAAGTGCCAGTGTGAACAGCGCATTGTCGGCAGGAGTTTGAGGTGGAAGTTTTTTTGTTGGCAGGAGGGCCAAACAGTGGCTAGAGTGCACGTCTTTTAGTGGCACAACTGTAGTAGCCCAACTGTGTCATTAAAAGCTGCATAGCGTAGACATAGCCATATACAAAGGGAAAAAGATAAGTTACTGTACTTGTATGCATCCACATACTTAAAGTATCATCCTAACAATAAAGGCTTCATGAATACCAGAGGAAGTCTAGAACTCTTTAATTCCTGGCTTGGGGTGGTTATTCGGTGCTCAAACATGCGCACCCAACTCTTGTTGATTTCAAGAATATGCTGCTCTGCACACCCAGAGTAAAGTTTGGTCCTAAGGAGTACATATAAGCATATCTATTCTCTCAACATGGAATTCCTTTTTGATGTTTATCTCCTCCCCCGTCCCCAAAAAAAGAAATTTTGCTGGAGAAAAGAACTATTCTTGCTTGTCTTTGTTAAACCCTATCAATAACTCTGATCATCCTTAACAATAAATATGCCTTTGTAGCAAATGATGAAGGCCTTGAATGGTACAAAGCACTCTGACATCAATTCAGCAAAGCACGCAAGTATGTGCTTAATTTAAAGCAGATGAATAGTTCCGTTCATATCAATGGAGTGACGCAAATATAGACCAGATGAGGATCCAGGCCACTATGCTTATTTCAAAGTTTGTTACAATAAGAATTAGTTCTTCTAAAATAAAGAAAGGAAAGGAGAAAATTAAAAAAAAGGATATGCCAGACTTAAAAATTATTTTTATCAAGGCAGGACGTCAGCGTTAAATTCCAATATGCTAACTCAGCACAGTTCTATCCTCAGAAACATAAAGACTGTTTGTAAACAAATGCTACTCAATTGTGAAATGCAACAATCCGAAATAAAAAATAATTTTATGAATAGAGTAATATTATTTAAACCAATTAAAATGGTTTTAAATAATAAATTTTAAAATATAAATAAAAAAACTGTATAGTTTAGCAGAGAAAAAGGTACAACAAGAAAAAAATCCTATAAAATCAGCTCTACGCTTCACATTTAAAAAACAGACTACTGAAAAGAACAAAAAATGTTTTATGTCTGCCACATGACTTGCTCATCAACTGTCTCACTTAGGGCCCATTCCTACTTCCATTTGGGGATTTTTCTATTGATTAACAGGAGCAGAATCAAGCTCTAAGAGGGGGTTTTAAATATTATGCAATAAGTTTAAAGATGACAAGATTAACAATCTATATATTATTATTGATTTTGAAGTCTACTCTGTTAAAGTTTAGACTGGCAAGTTCAGATCTGAATAGAATTTTACTTGCTGTAGGTAACCATAGGCGAGAAGAACTATTTACCTGTATTTTTGGCTGTGCGGAAAAATAAACTTGAAGGACTTCAACGGTACTGCGGATTCGAATTGATGCTCTCTCTGGCTCAAAGTTTGGATTGATTAAATCAGTGAAGGGTTCATTTGTTACATCATTTCCCAGTAATGAATAATAAAAGAAAAACTCTGGCTGTCGTTCTGGAAGTTTCATTGTACTAGGAATTAACTACATGTGGGGAAGGAAAAAAAAAAAAATTATTTATTTATTACAAACAATTACAGCTGCTTTTGAGTGTCTGCGTAGAGTTATAAATACTGTAGCTAAAATGGTCTCAAACTCCAGAAGACCAGACTAACCTAAATCCCAGATTCCAAGAAAGTTTGAAATATACGTATACATGGAGAGTCAACCTTTCCATATTAATGGCCAGATTCTGCCACTCTTCCTCTGAGTGGTACTTTACTCCAGATGCAATCCGAAAGACTTCAATGGAACTACTTGTGGGGTAGCTTTAATTTGTATTAGGGTTGTTGATCAATCACAGTTACTCACGCAATTAGTTCAAAAAATTAATCATGATTAATCACATTTGTAATCACACTGTTAAACAATAGAATACCAGTTGAAATTTATTAAAATAGTTCTGGATTTTTCAACATTTTCAAATATATACTGATTTCAGTACAGAATACAAGTGTACAGTGCTCACTTTATTTTTTTTTATTATAAATATTTGTACTGTAAAAACAAAAGAAATAGTTTTTTCAATCACCTCATACGAGTACTGTAATGCAATCTCTGCTGTGAAAATGCAACTTACGTAACAAAAATCTACAGTTGTAACTGCACTCAAAAAAAATCAAACAGATGCAAAACTACAAGTCCACTTCGTCCTACTTCAGCCAATTACTGAGACAAAGGAAGTTTGTTCACATTTACAGGAGATAATGCTTCCCTCTTCTTATTTACATCACCAGAAAGTGAGAACAGGAGTTCACATGGGACTTTTGTAGCCAAAATTGCAAGGTATTAAAGTGCCAGATGCACTAAAGATTCCTATGTTCCTTCATGCTTCAGCCACCATTCCAGAGGATGTTTCCATGCTGATGATGCTTATTAAAAAAAGATAATGCATTCATTAAATTTCTGCCTAAACTCCTTGGAAGAAAAATGTATATTTCCAGCTCTATTTTACACACATTCTCTCATATATTTCATGTTATGGTAATCTTGGACGATGACTGAGCACGTTCATTTTAAGAATACTACAGATTTGACAAAAGTGCAAAGAAGGTACCAATGTGAGATTTCTAAAGATAGCTACAGCATTCAACCCAAGGTTTAGGAATCTGAAGTGCTTTCCAATATCTGAGTGGGATGAGCTATGGAGATGTTCTTTCAGAAGTCTTAAAAGAACAACTCTCCAACATGGAAACTACAGAACTCAAACCACCAAAAAAGAAAAATCAACCTTCTGCTGGTTGCATCTGACTCAGATGATGAAAATGAACATGCATCGGACTGCAGTGCTTTGGACTGTTATCGAACAGAACCTGTCATTAGTATGGATACATGTCCTCTGGAATGGTGAAGCATGAAGGGACATGAATCGTTAGCACATCTGGCACGTAAATATCTTGCAACACCGGCTACAATAGTGCCATGCAAACACCTGTTCTCACTGCAGGTGACTGTCAACAAGAAGCTGGCAGCATTATCTCCTGCAAATGTGAACAAACTTCATTGGCTGAACAATAAATAGGACTGCGTAGATTTGTAGATTCTAAAGATTTACATTGTTTTAGTTTTGAATGCAAGTTTTTGTTGTTTTTACATAATTCTACATTTGTAAGTTCAACTTTTATGATAAAGAGATTGCACTGCAGTATTTGTATTAGGTGAATTGAAAAATGCTGTTTCTTTTGTTTTTTACTGTGCAAATATTTGTAACAGAAAATATAAAGTGAACACTGGATGCTTTGTATTGTGTTAGAATGGAAATCTGTATATTTGAAAATGCAAAAAAACATCCAAAACTATTTAAATAAATGGTATTCTATTATTAACAGAGCAATTAATCATGATTTTTTTTAATAGTTTGACAGCCCTAATTTATAATATACAGTGCCTAGAGGACCCAACTGAAATCAAGGCCCCAACATAACAGAAACTGTAAAAACACGTAGTAAGAGAGTCTAGATTCTTAGCACTTTGGAAAACAAAACAAACAACGGAGGTTAGGAAGACAGATGTGGAATGACTTGTCCAAAGTCACACAAGTCAATGGTACAGATGGAAATAGAACCCAGGTCACCTGATTCCCATTTCAGTGCCCCAGTGGCTAGATCATACTGTAGTATTAGGATTTTATGGTTGTATTTTGTATAATTTAGAATGAAGGATAAAGAATAATAATATAGCATGTATTAAATGTATTAATGTAGGATATGATTTGACCATATTCTGCCAGTCACCCTTTCTGAAAGGAGAAAGGAATGGCCTCATATGCCATTGGTAAAGATTCAACTGCCAGAATCTTGTGCCGGAAGCGGATTTCAAAGCAGTAATAGATCTTTAGGATCACCACTTTGCTGTAGGTTTAAAATTAGTATTTTGAAATAAGTAAAAGAATGCAATGATTGTTTTCTCCTGCATTGCAATTTGATGTTGCTGTTCAAATGTTCTCTGTAAATCAATCCTGTTTTGTGTGTGAATGAGGAACATGTGTGTTAAAAGATAAAAGTGTGAAGGCCATCACCAGACCAGATGTTCTAGGGAGGACAGACGTAGAGGTGCCAGAAGACTGCAACACACCCCTATTGAGATGTCAAAGGAGGGCAGATTGATAACTCTAAAGATGAGGCAAGCACCTATCAATCGGGACAAGACAGCTCTGATCAAATCCAGCATGGGATAACTCTCCAAGAAACTAATGAAGGAATAAAATAAAGAATACTTTAAGAAAACAAGTACTCATCAAATGGCAATTGATTACAGCATGTCTGTGCAAAGCTCATTGGTCCCAATGAAGGAAGATCACTAAATAAGCAGGGTGTGTTGTTGTGAAGTTTTGGATTTGTCCTGCCAAGACTTCCCTGGAGCATCATGTCGCGACCAACAGAACCCAGCTCCTCCCTACCCACAATCAACCTAGCTGGTCACTAGGTTGCTCCAGACTAGTATCTATAATATTGACTGGTGGGACAGAGTGAGTGAGTGTATGTACGCATATGCTAATTGCATCTCCAATAAACACAGCGTATTGCCTTTTCCCCTGAAAAAGATCCCATGTGTTTCTTACAAGCATAAACAGTACCACCTTCAAATAAGGCACTCAATGTAAAACTAGCAAAATCTGGTCCTACGATTGCAACCAGTTTCCATTATAAAGCTCTAATTTTGTTTCCCTATGATTTTGGCATGGAAAATTACCAAATTTACTCAAAGAAAAGAAGAATATTCTGTAAGGTTTGAAGAAAGTTCAAATAACTTGAGTTACAGATAAAAACTACGATGACTTGAAAGTATTACTTATGTTGAACAATTATTTATGTCCATGTAATTCAAAAAGCAGCTTGTTGTGAATCCTTCACATTTGTTAAATCTCTTTATTTAGGTCATAGATGAAGAAATGTCGTATTTAAAGTTATTGTTTGGATAGTTTTGAGCCCAATTACTGTGAGAGAGAGAGCGCGCATGTTATCCTTTCTGGGCTGGTTACATCTTAGAAAGAACTTCAGGGTATTTATATAGCAAACAGAGCTTCCATAAGCTCAAGTGGCAGAGATCTGTTTTTTTGAAGATGAAGGACCAAAAGTTTTCAAGCTTCAGCTAACTAAGTGTGTAACATTCTATTAGGGAGAATTTCTCCACATTTAAACTTGCAACTACCAGTTCCATGATTAGACTGATTTGCTTGTAATTCTAAATTTAATCAGACAAAAACAAAACAAAACAAAACAAAACAAACCGTAAACACCCAACAACTTGGCAAGTTCCAAATAAACCAAAACCCACTATTTTAGAAATCAGTTAAGGTTGCTCAGTGACGACAAAGTACTTATCTCACCACTAACAAACCCAAATGCTTGAAGGCAATAAAATGAATGGTTTCACATCCTAAATCTTATGCTGTCCACATAATAAAATGTTTCTTACCAATGCATACTTTTTCAAAATAGGTGAAATCTAGCCCAAAATGAATTTTCACCAGACGATGACAAAGATTTAAAAAGATAAAATACAAGAAATAGAAAAATAGCCAAACCATTACTTTTTCACATACTATAAAAGTTATTTTTTGCATTGTCTTAAAGGTGAATAATAATCATTACCTGTTCCAACTGTGTGGCAAATGCTATAGTCACAGACAAAACAAAGTATTCTCTGCAATATTCTGCTGGTCCAATTTGATGATAGCCTTCCTCCTCATTCAGGACTGCTACAATATTTTTAGGATCTAGCCCAGAAAGCATAGCTGGCACTTTAAGAGAAGAGAAATGAATTTATGTTGTTACGTCTTCTAAATCTCCAGATTTGCATATTTCATCTGTTCTTAAATAAAAAGAAAACAAAACCACACCAACCCCCACACACAACTGAAACACCACCTCCACAAAATTATATCATAGATCATCAGACTGATATCCACCTGGGCCACCCACAGAGCTGGAACCTTTAGATCTATCATGCAGACACTTATTGCTTGAGCTAATAATGTAACTAATAGCATCAGACTGGCATCTTCTATGTGGACCAGAACATTACACTAGTGGGCTTGACAGGCATTTGCTGACAGCAAAGGAACTGAGACACTCCAGTGACTTGGAAATACCAGGCTCTGGAGGAGAGTGTGCTCTAGCAGACACCTACTCACATGCCCATTTCTGCCCTAAGCAGGACTCCTCCTTCTGTCTCCTCCAAATTGTCCTGCTCCCCACCTTATCTTCTCCCTGTTCCTGACTCCTCCTGACCATTCCCATTCCCTCACCTAGCTAGTTTGTCTCCACTTCAAGCGTCTCATTTGAATTCTAGTCATCTTCTCCAAGCAAACCCTAGTCTCATCTCCCTATCTACACAGCCTCCAGTTGTCCCTATCCCCCTGTATTCTTAATCTTCATTGACATCCAGTGCCCACTTCCCTCCTAGCTCCTTGTCGGAGTCTCCTTGCCCAGCCACTCCAGGTTCTCCTCTTGCACCATAGTTCCTCTTTAGACCCATAGCCTTTCACCCCACTGTGGTCTTGAGAGGTGAGAGAAGGACAGGGCCCTTCTATTACACTATCTTTCCCAGAGCCTCCACCCAGAACACAAGTGGAGGTCATGCCTAGACAGGGAAGTGCACAGAAGAGGAATAAAATGGGTTTCTCCACCCCTCCTTGCTGCCCAGCTGGCTTGGGGGGAAAAAAAAGAAGTGATTTATTCATTGTGCCACCTCCTTGCTATATCTGAAGATATCAAGGACAAGCAGGAGCCGTTCTTCTGCTGCCCCACCCTCCCAGTTTGACTGGTGTTTCCAAGATTTGTAGTCTGATCAGATCATTGGTTTTTTGGGTCAAGAAAGAAAATTTTCCTTTGGGGCAATAAGAACAGGACATCCAGTAGTTTTTCCATCTTCCTCACATCATCATGGAGGCCTGATTTTATGTTAATAAGGAGTGAAGAATTAAAAGATGACGTTTTCATCTTAAGTAAAGCCCATACTTTGTCACAATTTGTGGGTGAGAGCTCAATATTCCAGATACAAACTTGAGTAGGAGACATAGGAGATACCTGGTGGCGTCTATTAGACTATGGGAAAACAGGGAAGACCTTGAGTCTTCACAAACTTAGGTAACCTTTCATGTATGCCTTCATTCCTCCTTCCAGGGAAGGGTGAAAGAATTTAGAAGAGTGAGAGTTAGGCTGAAGGGAGCCAACCCTGAATACAGGTTGTGGGGAGAGATAGATCAGTGGTTTGAGCATTGGCCTGCTAAACCCAGGACTGTGAGTTCAAGCCTTCAGGGGGCCATTTAGCGATCTGGGGCAAAAAGTCTGTCAGGGGACAGTACTTCATCCTGCTACTGTAGACAGGGAACTGGACTTGATGGCCTTTCAAGGTCTTTCCAGTTCTATGAGATAGAACTATCTCCATATATTTATTTTGTGTTATTTAATACGATGCCATTTAACCCTCCATTGAACTGTCTTGTTGTGACAGTTCTCAGAGAACCCAAGACTGATGGTCACCTTGCTACCCCCTGCCTCCAGAAGAGAGCCTTTCATGTGGTAGCTCCTTAACACCATCATCATTTCAGCCACTCAAGCACTCTGGTCTGGGCTATGCCAGCCCTAGCTTCGCCTTGCAGGTTAACAATAGGTGTACCCCAATTCCTGAGTCCCTCTAAATCACACCTCTGTGATATCCAACCCCTGGTTACTCTCAGAAATCCCAGATCCTCTGCACCCAAAGTTGCACCCCAGTTTTAACAACTGCTCCTGTAAACTACACAGTTTGTGAGCACTTATAACACAAAAATAGTTTTCAAACACAATAAAGATTAAACTAGTAATTTTTTTTTTTTAAAAAAAAAAGTGGTGAAAACAAATGGTTACAATTTAAAAAAAAAAAAAAAAAAAAAAGGGGGAAGAGTCTACACTCATGAATAATTACCATTCTTATCTAAGGAAGTTGATTTTCCTCCCTCCCACCAAAATTCAGTTTGTTGCAGAGCTAGCTGGTTTCTCTAAAACCAGGAACCAAATGTTCATGAGGGATTTCATCAGTGAATGGATATGGAGTGTCCTTCCCCACACTATATTATCCTGAAAAGAGTACAGTAGATTCTCAATTATCCAGGATGATAGGGGAAAAAAATTAATCCTGGTAAACAAAATCCCGAATAATCACCATCCGTAGGAAATATGGGGGGACAGGGGTTGGTTCACCAGCCACCCTGCGCTGTGGGGAGGAGGTATTGGTTCACTGGCTGCCTGCGCCCTGGTGAGGTTGTTTTTTTGGTTTTTTTTTTGGTGCTTAGCGTGGCAACAAAGGCAGAGCCGACCCTGCAAGTTACGCATATTTTTTGTTTTTGACATCCTGGTTAATCCACAGCCTGGTTAACCCAATCCTGGATAATCGAGAGTCTACTGTATTTTGTTTCTATTCACAGATAGGGCAAAACCCTGCCTAACTGTAAAGTTTTTTTTTGTTTTTTTCCTCCTTTTTAAAAACACCTATAAGTGGTTTGACTATTTCTTGTTGCTTCTGCTGGTTTCCCACTCAAAAGTCTTAGGCTGTGTCTACACTGGAAATTGCATGACAAAACTTTTGTCTTTCAGAGGTGTTAAAAAAATAACCCAATCAACCAAAAAATCCTGAGAGACAGATGTTTTGCCACAACAAGTGCCAGTGTGAACAGCACACTGTTGGCCAGAACACTCTCCTGCAAACAACGTGAACACTGCTCATTGGGTTGCAGAAGTTTTGTCAGCAGTAGAGCCGACAAACAGCAGCTACACTATGCAACTTTTAGTGGCACAGCTGTGGCAACGCATCCATGCCACTAACAGCTATGTAGTGTAGATACAGATTTCGTATTATGCAGGGCTAAACAGCCTAGCCCTTCTATTGCATCCTATGCCAATCAAAGCAGAGTGAGAACTCACCCTTGCCCATATGGGTCATCACCAAGACGGTGCCTCCTTATGACAAATTTCTACTCCAAGTCCATCAAGCATACTTTCAGTATATTATTCCTTAAACATTACTCTATGTATTTTATTTATATATATATTTCATGATTATGACTCTTGAAAAGTCACAAGCATTTGGAAATACTATTTATCTACAGAGTAACATGTGATGTGAGTTTCTCAGATCTGGTACAAGAAATATTTACAAAGAAAGAGGATCTTTTGCCAAGAGGTCTGTGCGTCGCACTGGTTTTGGAGCAGAAGAGCACCAGCTCCCTCCTGTCTTAAACTAAACTTGAATAAAGTTTGCACCTTCTGCTTTAAATCCATCCCTGTATTTGTATTTTATTTTCCTGCATGCCCTGATCAACTCTTACCCATGTTTTCTACTGCCTTCTTTCTGGAGGACTCGATTTCAATACTTTATGATCTTAAGTACAAAAACTATCAAAACTACTTTCTGTCAAGGAAATAAGCACCTTGTTTGTTTTTAATTGACAGAAACCTCAGGCCCACCCTATTAAAATAAGCAAACAAGCACACACACACTTTATTGGATCCTGAGAGAATTGAAGAGCCATTATAAATGTAAGTATTGAGTGCAAGGGTTATTTTATAAGTACTATATGCACTGTAATAGGTTGTAAATATTTTGCATAAAAATCCTATTAAAGTAAAATGCACTTGTGTCCCAACACAATCATTTGCAATAAACTGTATGTTTTTCAGACAGAAACACACAACTTTTCTGAATAAAATGCAACAAACATTTATGATGTTACTAACCTTTCCCTTCTCTAGGAGGTGCTTCTTTTGCTTTAAAGCCATCCACTGGTGCTTTTGTATCAGTTTCCAACACTATACTTATCTGTATCTCAGATTTAAATTTAGTATATTTGTTGCTGAGCAAAGGATACCATTTTGGTGCCTGCAGAATTAAAAAAAAAAATAAAATAAAAAATAAAAAAATGGATAAGAAGAGAATGACAAAGGCATATAATGTGGTTACAGAATGAAATAACTCTACTACAGCCTAACTACCAAAAGATGTAAGACGTGTTTCAGTGTTTATTTTCAGAATATCAGACTAATTCCCTGTCAGATTCTAACATATTAACTTTGGTTTTGTTATATTAAATTTCTTAGGTAGATTGACATGGACCAAACCTTTCTGCCTAATAGTCAAGATCTCTAACAACGCCTTGATAGTCTTTGGAAGTGCATGGGAAGCAGTCTAAGATGGAGCAAAAACAAATTACAGCAAGATCAGAGTTTTATGGGACCCCACAGCAAAATCGTAAACTGAACCTCTCCCTCTCCACCTGAGATCTGGAGGAGACTATCAGGGAGAAGAGGAAGCAGAGAGCAAGCTTGCTCCACTCCCCCTGCAGAGGCGCCTCCTGTCCCACAAGGCAGGGCATGGTTCCCCGGTCCATACGTTGTGACCTGGCACATGGGGTAAATCTGAGGCCATGGTTACACTGGCACTTTATAGCGCTATAAAGCCCCCACGAGCGCTATAACCTACTCCCCGTCCACACTGGCAAGGCACTAATAGCGCTATAACTGCTGAGTTATAGCGCTATTATTAATCCACCTCCGCATGGGGAATAAGGGCTGTAGCGCAGCTGCTGTAGCGCTACAGCAAGAATGTGGACATCCACTGCGCTACAAGTAATCTCTGGAGATGCCTAGAGCCATTTAAGGCAATTGACGTCTCTTCCCTTTGTTTTGAACTCGGCTGGAGGAATGCGGAAGTACCTCTTTAGAGTTTCTTTCTTAACTCAGCAGATAAGCAATGCAAATGTTTAAGGAGGGAGCCTGTGTGAAAATAAAGCCTTCTGTGAAGGGAGGCTCACTGACAGGCTTTCAGAAAAACGGAAAAACCACTGTCTCTCTCCCTCCGCATACACACAACGCGTCCCCCCTCACCCCCCTCATTTAAAAAGCACGTTGCACCCAGCTGAATGCTGGGATACCTGCCCTAATGCGCTGCTCTTAATGCCGCATTAAGTGCCCCAAATGTGGCCATGCTATACCGCAGGAGCATCTGAGTGTGGACATACAATAGCGCTATACATATTACTGTATAAGGGGACCGCTATAACCTATAGCGCTATAATCTTTTAAGTGTAACCATACCCTGAGTGAATGGTGATTCCAACGACCCTTCTATTATGACAGAGGAGCAGCCGGGCCAACCCTAAGTGGCACTGTGACCCTGTGCGTCAGGTCACAATGCTATATGCTCAAATTCCACAGATCTGGGAGCCCTCTCAAGCAGGGAGTCTGGGGTAAACTGTTCCTTTTGCACATGCCCTATCCCAGGCATCCCTGAGCAAGGTATACTCAAAAGTTCCTGCCATTCACCTAAAATATAGGTCTCTAAAAACTGCCTTTAGCTTTATTTTTTCCTTCCTAACATTCTTCTGTCTGTCTTTCTCTTTGTCCTCTGAGGTAGGCAACTGTGGCTTAAATGACTGAAGCAGAGGGAACAGGAGTCAAGATATCTGAAGTCTATTCTCAGTTTTTCCCTAGTTCTCTGTATAAACTTTTGTAAATCATTACCTATCTGTATAATAGATTGCACCCTAACTCACAGGGTCTTTTGTGAGACTCAAACATGGTCTTGATTCACAAAGAGTGTTTTTTTCCAACCCAATTAGTTTAATATAACTAAAAAACTGAATCAAGACACAGACTGACATTTTGAAGCCATATTAGCTGGCTATATTTTAGGTTAGTCTCCTACAGGAAAAAACTGCACATATTCCTTCCAATGTCTGGGCATACTCAACAAGACAACAGGCTAAAACCACCACAGAATTTTTAATCAGAATAGAGAAAAATCTTGTTTTTCTAAGATCTCATCTAACATGGTAAAACTGTATGGAACACAAGCTATCTTGAGAAGAATGGGCTTTCCCAACCCTGCTAAAATGGGAACATATGGCTCTGGGGAATCCAGACTATTATATGACCAGCCATGGTGTAGTTTATACACAGAGTTTAAGGTCAGTAAGGATCATTAGATCATCTAGCCTGCCCTCCTGTAGATCACAGGCATTAACATTTCATTGTATCAAGCACTATATTTTACATTTGTCTAAAGCATAATTTCCAAAAACGCATCCAGCACTGATCTGAAGATATCAAGAAATGAAGAATCTGCTTCTTCCCTTGGTAGTTTGTTCTAATTTCACACAGTTAAAAAAATATACTTATTTGTTAGTGTTATTGTATTGGTCCCAGGATAGTAAAGAGATCAGGTGGGTGACACAGTTGGTGACATCGTTGGATCAACTTCTGTTGCTGAGACAGACATGTTTTTACTGAGCTCTTCTTCAAGGCAACCCTAAAGCTGTCTCTCTCAGCAACAGAAATTGGGCCAAAAGATATTACCTCACCCACCTTGTCTATCTTACTGGCTTCAGTTACACATTTGTCCTTTAGGACCCAGTATTTTCTCCCCGAAAAGGTACTTTAACATTGTAATCAAGTCACCTCTCAATCATCATTTTGATAGGCTGAGAGCAGAATCTGTTTAGTTTATTATTCATTTTAATAATTCTTTGAGTATTTTTCCTTGTACTATTATTTCATTGTCATAATCTGAGGGTTTTGGTATTTTTAAAGAATGGAAATGTGATTGTTTCAGCAAATAAGAACTAACTACTCAATTACAGACAAAAATCTCTAATATTAGTCTGATTATTAGAGACCACTTACTGAAAATTATTTCATATGAAATACAATGTTAATATTGCAAATTCTCAAAATCTTTAAAATTCAGGAAGGCAAAAGAACTTTCGTCCACACTTGGTCTTATCACATTAATCTCCAATGACCAATTTAAAAATAAGTCAGATGCATTTTACATTTCACCATGGTTAATAAAATGCATACAAAATATTTGTATTTGTACTTCACACATGCTATTAAAATCTCTTTTGAAAAGGTTTTGAACTACATGCTCTGATGAGTCAACATTCCTTCAAATAGGATTAGAGAGCTCTGCAAGCTCCTTTTAAGAACTACTTCGGTACCTACGAAAACGTAATAAATATTGTCAAACTGTTGGTTATTAACATCTCTTCATAACAAATAACATACCTGTTTCTTTTCTTGAGCAGCTCTTAAATCAAGTACAATATAGCCTATATTCTCCTTAGTTGAAGATATAGGATCCAAAGCAAAACACTGGAGTTTGATAGGTGTACGCTGTAGCCTGGAAGAATACCACAATGAAATCCAATTTGTGCCAACAATCCCTGTAATCAGATTTGACTTAGATAAAAAATGTCAGAGCATGGAGAGATGACAGTGTAAAATAAATGTGAAAATATAAACCAGTTTAAAAGTTGTTGTATCAGTACAAACTGAATGTACTGTTAAAGTTCTACAGTCTAACATCATTATAAAAGATAAGGAGGTAGATGAACTAATTTATTTAAAATGGGTTTATTAGACCCTCTAAAGCCCAAGCAATCATGGAAAAGATATAGTGGTATTACATGAAACTGTTCCTCACCAGCAAGAGAGGCAGGTTCAGATTCTACTCTTAGCCATGTAACATTTGTCACCATGCATTTTTAAATCTTATGCTAACAGTTGGACATACAGTATTAAACAGACACACAAAATAAGCAGCACTACTCATTTCAGTTGGAATTTCACTCAGTGTTAATTCAGTGATTAAAAAGGTATCAATATGTAAAATGGACTGTTGAGTTAAATACTTGATTATATCCTTTGATTATTTTCAGAATGTAAGTTTAGCTCTCTCATTAAAAATAGTGGCCTCAAAACATCTGATATTATTCCCCCATATACAACCATCAAAAATAAACATGGCTATGGCTGCACAGATAGTGCCCCCTAGTGGTTCGTACATTAATATATTTGGGCAGGAATGCTCGTGCAGTTGTCAGTGGCAAGTGTGAAAAAATGTCTCTGATGATGGTGGTACCACTATAGAAATGCAAAGTAGCTAAGTGTGGTGAATCTGTTGCATTGAGCATTAATATTAAGGCATAAAGTTGACACAACGTATGATATTCTATATCTTCAAGTAGGCTAAGTGACAGGTGCTGCAGAAACCATAACTCAGAACTGTAATGAGGTTTTTTTGCATTGAATATAGTGTAGGATTAAGTTTTCTAGCAATATATTCCAGTGTATGCAGGATAATTTGAGTTCACTGTATGTATGTATTGTAGCATAATGCTCTTCTGCTATAAGATTTTTCTAAAATTAAAACTCATACCTGTGTTTAAGACTCCTTCAATGTCACTCTCACTACCATTTATTATTTGTGCTGTAGCAGCAATGCTTTAGTGGACAACTTTCAATATATACTGTAATTCTACATAGCAGATTGTTATCCACCCTCAATAGTACAATCCAATTTTTTTATTTAAATTGGATTTTTTGATTGCTTTTAAAGGAGAAAACCTATTTATCTAAAGATACTTTTAATTAAGATACATTATAGCACAATGATACGTCATTATGGAATAGGGATTATAAATTCTAATTCTATAGTATGAGTTCCAAAAATTCATGGATTAGGGACCCAAACTTATGGAGTTCCAGGGGCTTCTGTATAAATTATCTTAATAATCTTTTTTATCTTCCCAATGGCACTCAGTGCTCAGTCTAAAAGATACCATCAGAGATGCTTAGTTTTGCAAATCTCAAACTGTAAAATTTGTCTCTCCAGAGATAACAGGCTTGTTAATAGCAAAAATGTTTTTTAATTAAAAGAAAGAAAGACAGGTGAGAAACAACAGACCTCAGCCCTACTGTCCCTCTGCAATTTTATGTTCACAGAATCAATCTCTTACTTCTCTCTAAAAGTGCAAAGTTTCCAAAAGTTCAATGAATAGAATATTATTGTGGGTGGAATAGATCTGGACAAGGAGAAGAAGTCTGGAGATAAATGTGAGAAGGGAGGAACAGGTAGTGAAAAGTGAAACTGTTTGAGTAGCATATTCCAGAAGTCTTGAGGTCTTTCCGAGTGGAGCCTTCATTGATTTGTGAACTAAACATACCTTTCACTCACTAGGAGGGAAAAACCTATAATGGCAGCAGGCCGTAAAAGACACTCAGTACTACTGTAATCTAAAATTTTTAGAAACCAAACTCACAGCTTTCACTGGCTGTAAGGATAAAAATAATGACAAAATTGACAATTTTAGAATGTAACCTGTGCTGGTGAAGTGCTTTCCTATCAAGCTCCCAAGCCAATTCGGTGGCAAATTCTGGCTGGTCTGAATGATCCACAGGATCCGTAGCTAGCTGTTCACCATCAAACTTCGCTTCTACCAAAAGCATATGCTTTGCACGTCTGGGAAAATGACGTCCTGGAAAAAAATATAAAGGTACAACTATCAGGCATTGCTACTAAAAACACAGAAGAATTTGTGTTTTTTGTCAAAAAACAGAAACTGTACAAATAAATGTCCTGTATGGTTGTTCTTGAAGTTGTTTTAAAAATGTATTAATATATTTTCCATATCTTAACTTTAAAAAAAAAATATTGTTCCTTTCAGCTATTTTAAAGAAGTGGAGGATGGACTTCAACACCTAAAAGGTAGGAAAGTGTCCTGAGTAAATATATGTGATAAATAATTTTTTATGAAGAAATTGGCTTTTAATGCATTAGGGCCCAATCTTTCAAATACGTATGTCAGTAACTTTACTAGTGAGTAGTTTTATTGAATATAACAGAACTATTCACATGAGTAATTTTACCTTCCCATATGTATGGGATCAGGCACTTACTATGATATTTTGATTTTTTTTCCCTTTAGCTCTGGAAGTTCACTGGGTTGTTTAAATGGGTATAATATGCAATGTTTTCTAACTTTATCTCAAGAGCTAGGGTTGAATTTTTATATTATTTGCTGTACACCAGTGTCCTAGTACTGTCATAAGTAAGAATAATTCACTACCTGCCATAAAGAGCTTGCCATCAATGTTGGACAGACAATACAGTCAGATACATAGCAGGTATACTGCTGCTGCAGATTTTAAAGTAATTCATTACAAGTGGTCATTAAGCTTTTCACTAATCTGATGTGAGGCTGTTATTCTTTTAAGAAAATCAGGGGTAGAGGAAATGCAGATGGAGTCACACTTCTTGCAATAGTTTGTTAATTTTGCGATTTGGGTGCTCATAACAGCAAGGTATTAAAAACACTCAGTCAGATAGGCATTGTGCAATTCTTTCCCCCCCCCGCCCCGCCCCAAAGAAAAAGAAACCACACACAAAATGTTCATAATACTCCATTTAGGGATTTGACGAACATCTACTGAATTTGGTATATAAGTTTTCAGTCTAGGAGCATTACCTCTAAAAATGTTTGAGTTGTATTATTGGAACATAAAAATGTAGAAGAATCTCCTAAAATAAGTACAAGCTGAATTCTGAAAGTTATTGGTCTATAAAGAGTAATCAGTCTAACCAAATTTTAATATTTGCCTGGAAAAGAAACATTAAGACCTCAAATATTTATATACATCCCAAAATTCTTCATAAAAAGCAACCTACCTTTTCAAATGTGACAAGTTATTTTCAAATTACTACTTGGGTCTTTTAAAGAGGTGGGCTGTTCAGTACTTTATGAAAAGGAGGCTTCCTTAAGGTATCTTAAATTGGGTACCACCAGTCATCCTTTTCTGAAAGTTTAGACCAGCATGCCTCTCTTGGTTAGTTACTATATAGCATGACTCCTGAGACAAGAGTGATAAGAAAGCAGTCTGAATCAACACTCTTCTGGCCTAATGGATTTCTCATTTTAAAGAAACGAGACAGAGTTTCTCCTTATGACTGTGTATTTTGTATTTACTGTGGTAGTCTCAAAAATGTGTTGTTAGTTCTTTCAAATGAATACCGTAGTGTTGGGCACTCTAGAAACACCATTTAGAACAATTTCAGGAGAAAGATCTTCCCAAAGTCATTCACTGGGAATCTAATGCTGAAAACATAGAAAGACACATAGAAGTGCCTGATTATGTCTACATTGTCAGATATTTTCAGACACGGCAGAGAAACATTCATTTAGGACAATCTGCAACTGAAACATGAAAAACCCCAAGATATTTATTTAACCATCCTTTCCCCACCTACCAAAATTTCTGAAAGTTAACAGAAGACTGTAAATTACATTTATAAAGTGTATATCCAAACTGAGACGATTTTCAGAAGAAAGCTCTCTCCTGAGTAAAGACATTTTGTGTAGATAAACGTGGTATGGATCAACGTGTAAGGAACATGCATGCAACATGGTGGTGTACTAGGCTCCAAACCTGTAATGAGGTCTGTATGGAATTTATTACAACATCTAAACCTTGCAGCTTCTGTCACATGGTTAAGATAAAATACAACCCCTTCCATAAGAGGGGCATAACAATATAAAGACAAAAGCTATTAGCGGTTAAGAAACTGTGTTTCTATAGCAGGGGTGGGCAAATTACGGCCCGCGGGCCACACCCGGCCCGCAAGGCCCTCCCATCCGGCCCGCGACCATGGAGGCTGCCCCTGGCCCCCTCCCCTGGAGCCGCGCAGTGCGGGCACCGCTGCGATGCTGCATGCCCTGCCCCCTCTCCCGGAGCCATGCGGGCAGCTCTGGGGGCCAGGGTTGCATGCTTCCCCCTGCCCCCAGAGCTGCGCCGCAGGGGCAGCGCTCCAGGGGCCAGGGCTGTGCACTTGCCGCTCCTCCAGAGCCCTGCTGCGTAGGCAGCGCTCCAGGGGGCCGGGGCTGTGCACTGGCCCCTCCCCCAGAGCTGCGCTGAGTGGGGAGTGCTCTGGGGGTCGGGGCTGCACGCTCACCTCTCCTCCAGAGCCGCGCAGCACTCCAGGGGGGCGAGGCTGTGCACTCAGCTCTCCCCCGGAGCCGCACCGCGCAGGGAACGCTCTAGGGGCCGAGGCTGTGCACTCCGCCCCTCCCCCAGAGCCAACCTGCACGGGCAGAGCTCTGGGAGCTGGGGCTGCATGCTTCCCCCTCCCCCCACGCACAGATATGGTAAGAGAGGGAATGGGGGGGTTCCAGGGTAGGGTGGAGAGGCTTTGGAGAAGTCAGTCAGGGAACAGGGTGGGTTGGATGGGAGTGGGGTTCTGGAGTGGGAAGGTGGATGGGGTTGGGGCAGTCAGGGGACAGGGAGCAGGGGAATTGGGTGGGGAGGGGATCCTAGGGGTGGTTAGGGGTCTTTGGAAGGGGCAGTCATGGGACAAGGTGTGTTGGTGGGTTGGATGGATCAGAAATTCTCAGGGGGCAGGAAGTGGGAGGGGGCAGTCAGAAGGCAGGAAGTGCGAGGGGCTGGATTGGGGGTGTGGTCTTGCCTATCCAGTCCTTGATATAATTTCACAAACCCGATGTGGCCCTCGGGCCAAAAAGTTTGCCCACCCCTGTTCTATAGGGTTTGGTCAGTCCAGATAGCAAACCTTATTTGATTATAATTTTGTTACAAAAATTAAGATCAGGATAGTTAGGATATAGCAAATAAAGTGGCATACAAACATGTTTTCTTTTAATATTTTCTGCCATTTAAAATTGGAGAAAAAGAGAGCACCACCATAAAACAAATAAGAGAAGCAAAAGTTTAATACTTCTACTCTCCATCACCTTAGAAGGAGTGCCCTGTTATTTGCATGTACCCTGAATTAGATACAACATCCAGGACAAGCAAGCAGGAAAAGTTACCCCAGCTCCTAGCCACTACCTTCCACTGAAACGGTGAAGCAGGAGACTCCATAAGATACATAAGCCCTACATCACTCTTGCCATTAATATCTCAGCTGCACTGAGAAACATGCCCATTCAGAGCTGAATTCGGTCCACAGAGCGTTCAAGAAAACTAATGAAAGTTTGATCATACTTTTAGATTTTAATTTTAAGGTGGAGACTGTGCCTTTAAGGAGTAATGTAACTTCACTTCTCAAACTCTTCTCGTATATTCCCTGTGAAGTACTCTGCTGTTAGCAATAAAGAGAAAAAACGGACAAAACCCATCAGTTGTAAGGCAAGCTCACAGGCGTTACTTCAAGGTAATTGTCTCACATGCTGGCACGTTAGTACAAGGATTACTAAACCCAGCACCACGGCAATTTAGCAAAACGTACAGTCTAAAGAAACAGAAAAGGGAAACGAACAAGTGCAAAGAGGTTAATGGCCGGAGATAAACGTGCAGGGAGCAAGAGCCCGCTCTGGGCTCAGAGGAGAGCGCCGGGCTCAACACTTTACCTTCCAGGATGGAGACCACGATCAGAAGCTGGTCGGATTTCGAGACCATTTCTGCTTTGGGGCTGAACGTGAAATTGGGGATCCGAACTAAGGCCGGCAGCCCGGGGCGGGGGGGTCCCTGCTTGGGGGACGGGGGCGAGCGGTGTCCCGGTCCAGGCTGACGGGGGCTTACGGAGAGGGGAGTCTCGGAGCCTGGCGGGGGGGAGGGGTCCCCATATGCAGCGTCTCAACCTCTACGGAGACAACGCAGAAAACGGCCGAGAGGGGAACGCGCCGCGCCCAGCTCCACTCGCGGTGCCGCCACCCGCAGCCCTTTGCCGCCTCGGACGCACTTTAAACCAAACCGCTGCCTCTGTCGCTCCACTTCCGCCTAGCAACGGGGCAGCCCGGCGGACAAAGAAACACGAGACTAGGGTGGAAGAGGAGAGAGCGCCGCTTCCGGTCTGGGATCACTCCCGGTCAACCTATTGCGTAGCGTTCACAGCGGCGTTTGGGGTGGGAGGAAACGGAGTAGCGCCACCTGTAGTTGAGGCGGGAGCACGACACTCACAGCGCTCTAGATGGGTGCGTGCAAAAGCAAGAGAAATAAGGGTTCGTGCAATTAAGTTATCCGTCCTCCTAGCGCTGCAAATTCAGCAAACGCGCACCCCTGGTAGCTAGGAAATAGAGTTAAGGTAAAACAGTCATCTAGCTTTGACACCACATACCTGCCCTCTTTGAAAGATGCCCCATAACACCCATACTCTCACGCTGCCTTTTCAATGTAAGAGACAGGTGCTTCCTGTACCTGTCCCACCCTTAAACACCGAGTACAATCCTTCTACAGCATGCCACACTTGTAAAATTTAACAGCCACTTCATACCCTTTTATAACGCTTTACACTTGCACACAGGATACCACCTAAACCTATGCTTTCCCTTACCCATCATTAAATCCCAACAACAGCCTCACTACTGAGAATATCTATGGCAAGAAGAACTCACTGTCCTGCTAACAACCTACCAAAATTTGTATTGAAATGATGCAGATTAGAACCTCTTTATTTTGAAAACACTTCTTTCTTTTGATTAATTGCTTTCTGTTGATCACATACTTTGGAGGACTCCTATCCAGATCTCCTCATATCACAGACACAACTTTTCAAAACTGATTCAACTTGTTTCTCCACCATTCACACAGCTACACATAATGCACTGAATGCACCTGGAGTGCATGAAGATAATTCTTCGCGGCTATTGCCAGCTCTGGGGAGTTGTGGATATGTACAGAGTTAAGGCTGCATGGGCATTTACCTTAGTTTAGTAGTTTGTGTTTTTCAGAAATTTGAGTTTTGCTGAACTTGATGTTCTGGAAGAGCACAAGCAACCTTCACTTGGCAACAAAAATTGTGAATGCTATTTAATTCTATAGGCAACTTACCCTTTGCTTACAGACCACACTTGCTAGTTTGCACGAATTAGGAACATTGCTTTTGTCATAGCAGATGAGATCATTGATGCACTAGCGGCTGTGTTGTGCCCCTGCAGTGACCAATGGCTGATGACTGAAAAAATAGTGAATTAGCTCTGTGGATACCCCACTGACAACTTTTAACTGTAAGCAGTGTCAGGAATGAGATCTATTCTGACATCTGGTGGCGAACTATGGGAATTACAGTGAGTTTTGGAAAATAACTTTGGGGCTGATCAATTTGCATAGACACACCCACTGCACCTAGCCTGAGCTCACAGCAGCCCACATGGCCACTTCGGCTGATGTGGGAGCCCCGGTTTCTATGTTACTGGGGCAGGAATGATAAAGTGATGTTATCCTGATCGTGTGAATGAAGGACTATGGACATATACTTGGCCCTTGTTATGATGGAGGGACTCTCCATCATCTAAGTAGCACTCACTGGTCAAAGGCCACGCGCTTCAGAACACTCTGAGATGAAGAGAGGCTATAGGTAGAGTTTTATGCCTTTTGGTGAGGGACTTGTCTAAGGGTCTCCTAGATCTATTGTACTATGCCTCTCCACTGTAGAATGTTGGAGCTAATTTTGATTTTCTTAGAAGTCTTAGTTCAGCCTGCTAAGCTGAATTCACTTTGAGTTTGCTGGTGTACCTGTGCTAAGGTACTGACTGCCCCACTAAGAGCTGAAATGACTTAAGAGCTGAAACTACTGAGCACTGTGTTAAGTGGGGGCAGTAAAGGCATGTTGGTGGCACCAAGCAACTTGTGTAGCTAACAGAGTAAAGCAGTGGACTCAGCCGAGCGGTTCCTGGGTGCAGTTTGTGTGACTGGCAGCGGACTCCATCGAGTGGTTCCTGAGTGCAGTTCGTGTGGCTGGCACAGCAGAGCAGTCCGTGTGTCGACTAGCGGAGCCGTTTGTGCTGCTGACGGAGTGACTGGCACTGCAGAGCTGTCCGTGTGTTGCCTAGCAGGCTGGCTAGCGGAGTGACTGGCGTTGCAGAGCAGTTCGAGTGTCGGCGAGCCGAGCAGAGCGGATTGCGGTGAGGGCTGCAGCGGAACCCCACAGAGAGGCGGTGCAGTCGGCCTCGGACCACGTAAGGTGCCCCGTGCCCTACCCTCCATTTCCACCCAGGCTGGGAGGTAAGACTCTGCTAATTGACTTTTGAACTCTGCACTGACCAAGAACAGAGACTCTTGGGCTGTTGGACTTTTGGGACTATTGAGTGACTTTTGGGGGTTGTGGAACTCAAGAGCCAAAGGGAAGGCCACGGCCTATTTGCTGGGAGGGGGACTTCTGGTTCATGGTTTGGTTTATTAACCTTGTTTGTGGTGTTTCCCCAATATAATGCCACATTGTTTCTCCCTGTTATTAAAAGGCTTTGGTACACTCAGACTCTGTGCTTGCGAGAGGGGAAGTATTGTCTCTTACAGACGCCCAGAGGAGTGGTATATGGTTGTCCCAGGTCACTGGGTGTGGGCTCAAGCCGGTTTTTGTATTGTGCTATTGGAATGGAACCCCTGGATACTGAACCCGGCCCTTGTTGCTGCCAACTCTGATGGGCAGAAGGGTTACATAACTTACAATTAAGAATGGAATGTAGGAGTTTAAACAGGATAGAAGATAATAATCTTCATGATCTTAACTTTATAATAGGTAACTTACAATTTTAAACAGAGCTGAACTAGTCTGTCCCCACTCACATCTCATTTCTTTGTGGTTAGCCAGGTAGCCTCATAGCTTTGATAACATACACAGTTTTCAGTCAAGTCTGCAGCTTTGGGGCGTGTGGTTCAGACCCTGAGTCTGTGTTGTCTGGCTCAGCAAGGCAGGGTTCTGGAGGCCCAAACTGGCAGTGAAAACAGGTTCGGAGGTAGTCGCAGCATATCAGGTGACAGTCCCAAGGGGGTTTCTGTGATCGAACCCATTAGACATACCTTTCTAGAATGGGGGAGGAGGGGGAGGAAGGAAGCAGAAAGGGTATAAATTAATATGCTTTTATGCCATGCTTTTCATTTATACAGTCATTTCTATTGACTGGAATGGTCATTGATCAGGTTCATAATGCAGTACTCCCCTTCTTTCTGTACATTATTATCTGAAAAGGAAGAATTCTGTCATTTGTTGTCTAGGTTTTGAGTTCTGGTCTATGAATCATTCAGAAGGTGATATGTTTTAGAAATGTTGTTTCAGCATCGATCGTTTAAGATGAGGTATCAAGGTTACATTAGTAAAAGTATATGACCTCTCCAAAAGAAAGCTGTCAATACAAATGTTTTAATTGACTTCTTTGGTCACTAAAGAAATTTACAATGACGTCAATGAAATTTTGAGTCTGGTTTAGTTTCTCAAGCCAAGAAACAGCACTGTAGATCATTGGCGAAATCCTTAGCTGATATAAATCCAGGTGGCTCCATTGACTTCAACTGAGTTATGTTGGTTTATACCAGTTGGGAGTCTGGCCCTGAATCTCCTTTATTTTAAATAAACCAGATTAATCTACTTTATATGACAGAGATTTTCAGACTAAAGTATATAAGAGTGGGACCAAGATCATTAATGTTATGCTGCAAGTGATTGAGCAAACTGTAAATCAGTACTGCAACCCTATTGATTCCTTCATAGTTGAGGTGAATTTGGGGTCATGAGTTCTGTATGAGTTCATGATGAATGGTTGAACAATAAAATATTAAACCTGGATTATTTTAAAGGGGGTTTCAAAATAATCATACAGTTGTTAAATGATTTGCTTAACATGGACAAAAGTTAAAATTCTTACTCTTATTCACAGGAAATTATAAAAGGTGTGTTAGGCAGCCATGTAGCTCAACTAGTTTAGTAGCACTGATATGAACACTATGCAGTGTTATTTTATGTCCTGATTTTGTGCAGATGAATATTAAACTATCCAAAGTCCATCAAGGTATTTAGCACTGCTATCAACAGTTCACAAAAATATTTCCTTTCTTCTGTATTCTCATGAAAGCATTTCTGTCAATTTATTTAGCAAGAACTCAAAGTCAAATTTCAGCAGGATTACATGGGTTAAATGTTTGCCTTTCTTTGTTTTAGCTAACACGCACATAGATTTGTATATATACAAAATGGGTTATTTTGATAGCTGTGTGCAGTTTGCACCAGGGGACTATTTGGAGTCAGTTCATAATCTCTATACTGTAGATTTAATGGCAGGTCAATGCAGGCACTGAAATATTAATGTAAACCTAGATTTAATCAGATCTAATTACTAGGTTGTATAAACAGACACTTGAAACATGAAGTCTTCATAGCAACAGATTCCTGCAAAGGCAGTAACAAATACCCTTCTTATAGCAGTTGGAGTGTCTAAAGTGCTGTGTTTATCAAATATGAATTAATTGTCATAAATTATATAGACTTCATACTATAGGAAATATTGAAGAATTTTCTTTGTGTCAATACCTGTCTGTCAGAGAATTAAATCCTCCTAAGGATAGGTAGCCAAGGCTAGAATATAAAGTGGATATTTAAAAATGTTTTAACAAAGACATTTTAGAATTTAAGTACAGAAGGGTCAAGTTATATTTGAACACCTAGCTGGTTGTGAAAAACCCAATGCTCCCCCTTAGAATGAGGTTTATCTTAAAATGACTTTCCATTCCAAAATCCCAAACCATAAATCAATAAAGGGGTTTCTTTAAATGCTCTATGATTATAAACATATCACACTTCCAATGAACAAAAGCATTTATTTATGACTGAATTTGAATTTTGTGCACATCTGTATATTTACATCTCCTGAATTCACAGCTGTCAGAAAAAGAAATTGGACTCCAAAAGTAGGTTATTTTTCCTCATTGGAAAAGAAATGAGATGACAAACGTGAGATGCTGTATTCCTAACCTAATTTATTTACCAGATGATCTCTTGTTAAACAGGGATATTGTAAGATGTAAGCAGAGTGCATCTTATCAAATATAGCATCCTGTCTTAGATGCTATAACTAAAGCAATACTGTTACTGATTTCATATTTTTACCAATTTTGCTACATACCTGGACTGCACATAATGTTTTCCTCTGAAACTAAGTTCTGTATATATAGCCTAAGACCCATGTACAAATTGCTGTGAAACAGGTCAGGTATAATTTATCATGTAATCTATTATCTAATTAATTAGTCCCTACTAGTCTAGTTAATTAGCTGACTTTGCAACCTCAAAAATTAGATCAGAATTTAGAAAAGAAATTTACAGACACATTGATAGCAACTAAATGGATTCTTTGATTGGTGGGACCAGGGTGGAATACAGACTGGTCCATTGGGTTCCTCGCCCGCTTTCTGGCCCAATTTGATCAGGACATCCTTCAGAATTAGGCTGATAAAGGCTCAAGAGATGGTGGGGTGGTAGCCGTGATGGTGTAGCCTGGTTCAGTAGCCTCCATCTGGTCTTCTGTCTCCTTTGCCTCTGCGTCTCTTTCTTTAAGGAAAATGGAAATGACGGATGGAATTACCCATCCCCTCATTATATTATCCACCAATTAAGCCTAATATCTGACATACTGATTTAGGTTAATTAATTTCTGGTTTCACATTTTCTATTGCTACCAAGCATAGTTCTGGAATTATATCAGTAGATCCTTTTTTGTTTAAATTAATTCAGTTTCTCTGCTCATTTTTGGCACCTTTCTATAAGAACATAAGAAAGGTCATACTAAGTCATACCAGAGGTTCATCCAGCCCAGTATTCTGTCTACCGACAGTGGCCAATGCCAGGTGAGTGAACCTAACAGGTAATGACCAATGATCTCTCTCCTGCCATCCATCACCCCCTCTGACAAACAGAGGAGAGGGACACAATTCCTTACTCATCCTGGCCATTAATTAATTAATTAAGAGCCATTAATGGACATAACCTCCATGAATTTACCCAGTTCTCTTTTAAATGCTGTTATAGTCCTAGCCTTCACAACCTCCTTAAACAAGGAGTTCCACAGGCTGTTTATGCACTGTGTGAAGAAGAACTTCCTTTTATTTGTTTTAAACCTGCTATACATTAATTTAATTTGGTGGCCTCTGGTTCTTATATTATGGGAACAAGTAAATAACTTTTCCTTATTCACTTTCTCCACACCACTCATGATTTTATATGCCTCTATCATATCGCCCCTTAGCCTCCTCTTTTTCAAACTGAAAAGTCCTAGTCTCTTTAATATCTCCTCATATGGGACCTGTTCCAAACCCCTAAACGTTTTAGCTGCCCTTCTCTAAACCCTTTCTAATGCCAGTTTATCTTTTTTGAGATGAGAAGACCACATCTGTATGCAGTATTCAAGATGTGGGTGCACCATGGATTTATATAAGGGCAATAAGATATTCTCTATCTTATTCTCTATCCCTTTTTAAATGATTCCTAACATCCTGTCTGCTGTTTTGATTGCTGCTGCACACTGCATGGATGTCTTCAGAGAACTATCCACGATGACTCCAAGATCTTTTTCCTGGCTAGTTGTAGATAAATTAACCCCCATCATATTGTATGTATAGTTGCGGTTATTTTTTCCAATGTGCATTACTTTACATTTATCCACATTAAATATCTTTTGCCATTTTGTTGCCCAATCACTTAGTTTCGTGAGATCTTTTTGAAGTTCTTCACAATCTGCTTTGGTCTTAACTATCTTGAGCAGTTTGGTATCATCTGAAAACTTTGCCACCTCACTATTTACCCTTTTCTCCAGATCATTTATGAATAAGTTGAATAGGATTGGTCTTAGGACTGACCCTTGGGGAACACCACTAGTTACCCCTCTCCGTTCTGAAAATTTATCATTTACCCTATCTTTTAGTCAGTTTTCAGTCCATGAAAGGATCTTCTCTCTTATTCCATGACAACTTATTTTACTTAAGAGCCTTTGGTGAGGGACCTTGTCAAAGGCTTTCTAGAAATCTAAGTACACTGTGTCCACTGGATCCCCCTTGTCCACATTTGTTGACCCCTTCCAGGAACTCAAATAGATTGGTAAGACATGATTTCCCTTTACAAAAACCATGTTGACTTTTGCCCAACAATTTATGTTCTTCTATGTGTCTGACAATTTTATTCTTTATTGTTTCAGCTAATTTGCCCGGTATTGCTGTTAGACTTACCGGTCTGTAATTGCTGGGATCACCTCTAGAGCCGTTTTTAAATATTGGCATTACATTAGCTGTCTACCAGTCATTTAGTACAGAAGCTGATTTAAAGGACAGGTTACAAACCATAGTTAATAGTTCCACACTTTTATATTTGAGTTCTTTCAGAACTCTTGGGTGAATGCCATCTGGTCGCGATGACTTGTTACAGTTAAATTTATCAGTTGATTCCAAAACCTCATCTAGTGACACTTCAATCTGTGACAATTCCTCCAAGTTGTCACCTACAAAAGTTGGCTCAGGTTTGGGAATCTCCCTAACGTCCTCAGCTATGAAGAGTGAAGCAAAGAATTCATTTAGTTTCTCTGCAATAACGTTGTCGTCTTTAAGTGCTCCTTTTGTATCTTGATCATCCAGGGGCCCCACTGGTTGTTTAGCAGGTTTCCTGTTTCTGATGTACTTAAAAGACATTTTCTTATTACCTTTCGAGTTTTTGGCTCACTGTTTTTCAAACTCCTTTTTGGCTTTTCATGTTACATTTTTACACTTAATTTAGCAGTGTTTACACGCCTTTCTATATACCTCACTAGGATTTTACTTTCACTTTTTAAAAGATGTCTTTATTTCTCACTGTTTCTTTTACACGGTTGTTAAGCCATGGTGGCTCTTTTTTAGTTCTTTTACTGTGTTTTCTAATTTGGGGTAAACCTTTGAATTGGGCCTCTATTGTGGTGTCTTTGAAAAGTGTCCATGCAGCTTGTAGGGATTTCACTTTAGTCACTGTGCCTTTTAATTTCTGTTTAACTAACCCCCTCATTTTTGCATAATTCTCCTTTCTGAAATTAAATGCCACAATAATGGGCCGTTGAGGTGTTTTTCCCACCACAGGAATGTTAAATGTTATTATATTATGGTCACTATTTCCAAGCGGTCCTGTTATAGTTACCACTTGGATCAGATCCTGCCCTCTACTCAGGACTAAATCGAGAATTGCCTCTCTCCTTGTGGGTTCTTGTACCAGCTTGCTCCATGAAGTGGTCATTTAAAGTATTGAGAAATTTTGCCTCTGCATGTTATCCTGAGGTGACATTTATCCAGTCAATATGGGGATAATTGAAATCCCCCACTCTTATTGAGTTCTTTATTGTGATAGTCTCTCTAATCTCCCTTAGCATTTCATCATCACTGTCACTGTTCTAGTCAGGTAGTCGATAATAGATCCCTATTGTTTTATTCTTATTAGAGCATGGAATTATTATCCATGCAGATTCTATGGAACATGTGGATTCATTTAAGATTTTTACTTCATTTGATTCTACATTTTCTTTCACATATAGTGCCACCCTCCTGCACTCCCGCCTCCTCCCGCATAACCTGTTTTGTCCTTACAATATATTTTGTACCCCGGAATGATTGTCCCCCATTGATTGCCCTCACTCCACCAGGTTTCTGTGATGACTATTATGTCAATATCCTCCTTTAACACAAGGCACTTTAGTTCACTCATTTTATTATATAGATTTCTAGCATTTGTGTACAAGCACTTAAAAAACTTGTCACTATTTATTTGCCTGCCCTTTTCTCATGTGTCAGATTCTTTTTTGTGTGAATGTTTCTTGTCTGATCTGGCCCCTACTTTATCCTCTTCCATCCTCTCCTTCTGACTAAAACCTAGAGAATCTCTATCAATAGACTCTCCTGTAAGAGAAGTCTCTGTCTGATCCACATGCTCCTCTGCAGCAATCGACTTTCCCCCATTTCTTAATTTAAAAACTGCTCTGCAACCTTTTTAATGTTAAGTATCAGCTGTTTGGTTCCACTTTGGTTTAGATGGAGCCTATCTTTCCTGTATAGGCTCCCCCCATTCCCAAAGTTTCCCCAGTTCCTAATAAATCTAAACCCCTCCTCTCTACTCCATCGTCTCATCCATGCATTGAGACTCTGAAGCTCTGCCTGCCTACCTGGCCCTGCGTGTAGAACTGGAAGCATTTCTGAGAATGCCACCATAGAGGTCCTGGTTTTCAGTCTCTTTCCTAGCAGCCTAAATTTGGCCTCCAGGATGTCTCTCCTACCCTTCCCTATGTCATTGGTACTTACATGTACCACGACCACCGGCTCCTCCCCAGCACTACTCAAAAGTGTATCTAGATGCCTTGAGAGATCCACAACCTTTGCACCAGGCAGGCAAGTCACCATATGGGTCTCCCAGTCATATCCAACCCAGCTATCTCTGTTTCTAATGATCGAATCTCCTATTACTAACACCTGCCTTTTCCAAATGACTGGAGTTCCCTCCCCCATCAATTAATTATTGAAAACAACTTGACTTATTTTTCACCAACATTGGTTATTATAGGTTATTGTAACATTGTGTCAGGGTATTGTTTGCAGGGACCCAGTTCCCTGGTTGCTAAGAACACAGAATACTGGGCATAGTTAGAGTAGGAGGGAATGTGGTAGTCTCATTGGTGTAAGAAGCTAAGTGGGGATTGCTTGCATTTGTAGGGAGTCCAATGAGCTAATTAGCTCACTAGCTGGACAGCTCAGAGAAAAAAGCAAGCTGTATAAAAGACTGGGTCAAGGAGCAGGAAGGAGGTCCTGTCTATCTGCTGCTTTCTTCTGTTGTACAGGAGCATAAGGCAAAAAATAATAATAAAGACTCTTGTTTAATGTACCCTGCTAGAGTGTGTGCTGTTAAATCACCATGATGGCTTACCTCCCAGGGCTGAAGGGGGAACCTGCTTACAAAGATCTTATGACTTTCGCATCCTTTTTACATTTGAGCTCACAATTAGAATACATTTGTAGGCCCAATTATCAGAACACACCTTAAGTCATTTTGTCAGGCATATAAATACTGTTACTTCAGCAAAAGGTTTAGATGGAAGGGTATTTCTGGAGAGGGAAGATTGGGTTGAACCAGGAACTGAGGGGACTTCAGAAGGTTCTGAACTAAGAATGGGTTGAACTGGCAAGATTGAATAAAGGGGGAAACCGAGTCAGTTGATGACTGATGTGTTGGTGAGCTGGTAGCATACATGGTAGGGAGACAGAGAGATGATAGGGTGAAAGCTAGATTGACAAGACAGAGACTAGAAGAGGTAAAGGGGTCACAGAGCAATAAATACTCTTTCCTCCCACACTGCCATTTGGTGAGACATGTCCCAGTTTTTTTTTTCATTCTGAGGAGAAAAAAGAAGTCGATCTTTTTCTTCCTACTTTACCAATAACCTCCCTTTATCCCCCATCAACATGCTTCCCCATGATACTCCAACCAATATGTTAATTTTTCACTTCACAAAATTTTTACAAAAGAGGAGCTCTGGTTCATGGAGCACTGCTACTTATTTGGGGCTAAAGCCCCTCCTCCCTTTGTTTAAATGGAACTGGCTTCTTAAGATATCTAATGTGTTGCTCTTTAATGCTTAATATACAAGCTTCAGCAATTTAAATTCTTGCTGTCTAAGAATTAAAGCTGATAGGAATGATATATACTGGCTTGGACTAATCACCTACTTGAATATTAATGTTGTCTTTACATGAAGATTCCAGTAACAAGTTTTCTATTGTGGTAGTTATTGATCTGATTCTGAAAAATGTCTGTCCTACTCATCTTTGAAATTGGTGGCAGAATTCTAATGAGCATATACTTATTTACATATCACATTTTTGTAGTTGCTCCCCAGTTCAGGAAGCAAGGAGCATGCTTTTATCACTAGTTCACCGATATTTGCCATTTTGTATTACATTCCTCTTTGCAACCTTTAATGTTGTACCTTTCCTCATCACTGATTTCTTGCTTATATAATAATACAGAACTATTTTGAATCTACTAGGATGAATAGACCTGCATGGTAGAGCTGTAGCAGCAATAGATGTAAATATTTTAAAAAGCATCACTGCAGGTGCCTTATCTCCTTTAATTAGAGATTTATAAATTTGTGTGTGTGATAAGACTATGTCTTCATGGCTTTTTTATTAGTAAACTATAAATAGTATCTTAATCTGGTCTAGGAATTTTAAAAAGTTTATTTTTAGCACCCTTAAATGAACAAAGGCAGATGAAGTATTTTTTAAATGCAAGTGACCTTGTAGAAATAACCTGTCATATGCAGTTAAACTATAAGGAAAAATTATGATGACTCCAGGCTGATTTTATTGTAGTTCTGTACGCCAGACACATTTGACATGGATATTAGATTTGGAGGGAATAGAACACACTTAGCTTCATTGCTGTCATCTCTTATTTATGATAACTAGTCTGTTAGCTGTAGGAATAAAAGCTGGATGCAGCCTCTTCAAAAATCATTATTCACAGGGTAGGATAGTGGTAACTAGGCACATCTGGCTCTGTGCCAGCTTTGTCTTACATCCAGTGAAAATGGCACTGGTAGATTTCATCTCTTCAGAATTGAAACATATCAAATACATTTAGTTCTCTGCATAGTTTATGTTAGAAAGCAATAGGACTCTCATTCCAGAAGAATAAAGATATTTTTATCACTTGGGAGGTAAAAATAAGTCATGCAGGAAGGATTTCTGCATTTGTAATAGGGCACAACAATAATAATTATAGTAAATGTAAAGGTGGGGCACTCTTGCATCCATTTCTCTTGTATATACAGAATCTCAATTGGCTATTAAGATTTTTAAATCTTTTTCAATGTCAAGCAATTTTTAACTTCCCTAGTAGTACATTCAAAAAGACTGTTAGAATCCTTCATGTGATCCCTCTGGGATTCAGGAGGAGGACCAGGCAACCCAGTAGACCTGTTGCTCTGTTCTAAACACCAGTTGCCAGCTGGAAATAGGAAAAATCAATTGGAAATTTTCAGCTGAATTTTCTACTCAGTTGCTTTTTACAATAATTTATCATAAGGAAAACCTCAATAAATCAGTGTATAAATATACTACGCCATAGGTGCTTCTCAGTAATTCATAATCTGTACAATAAATTACAGGAATGTATCATTAATATGAAAATGAGTGGTAGAGTCAAGTGGTCAGAAACAAGTGTCTGCACTCTAGTCCCCTTTTTGATGCAGATTCCTTCTGTAGTCATGGTTTGTATTGCATACCAACACATTTTCAAAATTGGCTTCTTATTTTGGGGACCTCATTTTTGGGGCCCCCAATTTCAGACACTTTATCTTTCATTTTTCAGAGGTGTTGTGCACCCACAGCTCTCACTGAGTTCATCAAGAGCTGAAGGAGCTCAGCCTATAAGGCCAAGGTATTTCAAGTTTGGCACCCAAAAATTAGAGTCTGCTTGTGAAAATGTGTGCTTTAACCTGTCTGCCTCCAACCAGCTTTAAAATAGAGAAAATAAAAATATTAATTTACCTCCCACCTGGGGATGTTAGTGTTTATAAAGCAATTTGAGGATATGATAAATATTATTTGTATTGTATTAATCTGGAATTGTACTTTTTTGCCTACATGGGATAGTCCCCATGCCCCTTTTGGAGCTCTTATGATTTTCCTATCTTATGCCATCCTCCATCATGCTGTGACCTCCATCTTACTGGATGGATCTCTTTCCAGGTAAAAGAGACTGGTCATCAAGCCTGGGCTGGAATTGAGAGTTGAAGTCACTCCAGCACCTCCCAGTGGTTTCTCAGCTTCCTGTAGAATTGGCCCCATAGCAAGGGCAAGGGACTAAAAACCTGAATTCCCCCCGCCCCCACTGAAATCAATAGAAGTCTTTCCCTTGTATTCAATTGGACTTGGATTGGGGAATAATTATGCAAATATTTAACATCTATTCTATTTGTTTAAAATATTTACAAGACTATGAATTCATAAGGCATTTTGCACACTGTTCTCAACCATGCATAAATGCTTAATGATAGAAGACCACTCAATCAAATTTGAAAAACAACTAAGAATTTCAAGGAACACTTAATCATTTCCCATCAGTTTTCAATAAATAGTGTTTTTAAAACAATGTAACATCTGTGTTTGTGCTTATATTTGCAGCAGGAATAACAAAGCATTAAAGCACAGGTTGTCCTCAGCCCTCTCTAAAACTGGGTACAGGCATAGGACAGAGCTTAAAATACACATTTCATGTGTGATAGCCTTTTCTAATACATTTACACATCACACTTTTACATCTTTAAAGATCCAGAAGTGCATTATGAACTAATAATATACAATTTACATCCAAGATCCTTTCCCCAGCACTGCCATGTATTCTGCCTCTGGGGTAAAACTTGGCAACTGTTCAGCAACATACAGAAACACTATAAAATAGCTTAGGATGTGAAAGGAATACCTTATCCATTTAAAACTACAAAGATACTTTTAGTTAAGTATAATGTACGTAAGCAAACTAGAATTTAAGTATGCCACCAGAATTACAATTATCTTTAGAGATTGTTGGGAAAAGGAAAATATTTTAAATACAAGTGTTTGTGAAAAACTTCTCTGACTTCTATGAAAGTGAAACTTAGGTGGAAATTTACCACCAGATCTACCTTTACTGACCACAAGCGAGCTTCACTTGTTTTACATACCATCCAAAGAATGGTACCTCCAGCGATATCTTCCCCCCAGAATTTTGCAGGAGCCTTGGTTCAGTACTGACTCAGAGGGAAGAGTGCTATGTCACCAATACCATATCCCAAAGCATCCATGTGGGACCTTTGTACCAACTGTGGGATCTTAGAGATACTATTTTGTACACATTTTCATTACAAATTCTAAACATTTTGTGGTTAAATATATACTTTTCCTCCAGAAGGTCTGAATTTTTGCCAGTTTAAACTGACGTTGTTCATGTTGGGCCTAATATATGAAATATGCATAGTCTTGTTTTTGTGGGTTTTTTTAACACCTGTTACAATGAAATGTATAATTGAAAGAGCTCTTTCAGAGGGTGGGTGAATTTTGCTTTTCTAGCCAGGATGTTAAGTTTCCCTTTTTAAATATCTTGCCTTCCTTACAACTGTGACTATCTGAGGTTGTCTACAGCCTTGTTGCTGCTAAAAGGTGAACATAGGCCAAAATCCTGTGCCTGTTCTGGATAACTCATCAGAGTGCCACTGGAATTCAGTGACAAGACTAGCAGGGTTGAAAAACCTTACCCCTTCCTCCAGGTTGTGGAGTAGGAATAAAGCTGCCCCATGGTCAATATTGTATTCTTTTGAGCTAGAGTAGGCTCAACAGCCCCAGTGCTCCCATCTGTTCAAAGGGAATAAAGAGATCATCTGTATATTGGTGAAGCTTCCTGCCCTGCCTACTCCAGAGAGCTTCAATACATGTCCGCACAATGCCCTGGGGAGGTAAAACCAACTGACCACAGAAAGGTACAGACCCTCCCTTACAGATTTCCAGCATCCTGAATCGCTTGTGGGGTAGAACTAAGAGGTTTAATTTCATTGAAGGCTTTCATATCCACAGAGGAAAGGGTCGGCAGGTTGGATTTGCCAAAGGCAGTATGCACTGCCTCTCCTCCAGGAGTTCAATATGCCAGCCTTTGATGGGCTTCTTCTTCACGACCATAGGAACTTGGGTTAGGAAGACAGATTTCAAACTCAAGATTACCACATGGCAGCTCATCGCACTACCAGCAGAGGAACCACACCAGCTCAATTATAGCATCACCCAAGAGTGCTGTCCTTTTGTGGGTTTTTCCCCCTTTCCATTGTAAAAAGAAAAAAAAGTGGATGAGTTATAGACATTTGAAAACCAGCACCCATTAATGATGCTTTTTGATGCTTCTCTTACAATGTTTCCCATAGTGCTTTTGAGGATTCACTGCAGAGTGCTGAGGCTTGGTGCACTTTGACATCTCTCAGAGCTGCCTCGGTGTAACAAGGTAGGTTAAAATTAAGGTACCTGGAAGCACAACAGAAAGTATGGTAAAACATCAGAGAGGTAGCCGTGTTAGTCTGGATTTGCAGAAGCTACAAAGAGTCCTGTGGCACCTTAAAGACTAACAAAAGTATTGAAGCATAAGCTTTCGTGGGTTAATATCCATGCATGCTTCTGATGAAGTGGGTACTAGCCTATGAAAGCTTATGCTTCAATACTTTTGTTAGTCTTTAAGGTGCCACAGGAAGCTTTGTCGCTTATAGTAAAACAGTGATTTCTTTCTGTTAAAGAAAAGCCAATTATTTAAAATTCTCTGCAGTGGGTAAAAAATAAACATACTAAAGGGCCAAAATTTCTGAAACTATCTATATTGCACCAACAGCTTTTGTAAGTTATTGCAGAGTCTCCGTTTGTGTACACATCAACATGCAAACCAGATAGATGGACTCTTGCCTGTATGTAAATATTATTATTTAACATTATATTTCAGCAAACTGTTTTTGTTGCAAACTCTTCCAGTCTAATGTTCCAGCCACATTGGTTCTACAGGAACAAAGGACTGGAAAAATCTGGAAAGAAATCTGGCGTGTCATGAGAAGGCAGCAAATCACCAGAAAACATTCCATAGGTGGAAAGAGCTTGAGATGAGACTACGGTCATCACCACAGATGATCAGCATCACAAAAAGGTTGCATCAGAGTCTCTTTACTGGCAAAATGTTCTTAAAAGGCTCATTGTCATTGTGAGAATGCTTGCTACCCAAAACCAAGCACTGCATGGCACTTCAGATCAGCTGTATGTGCCAACCAATAGAAACTTCCCTAAAATTGTGGAGCTCATGGCTGAGTTTGATGCTGAACTCCAGGAGCATCTAAGAAGAGTTACCACCTAAGAAATATAGATAGACCATTATCTTGGAAAAACAATTCAAAATGAGATCAGACAGTTATTGGCAATAAACATCAATTAGCAGATTGTGGCAGATCTGAAGTCAGCAAGATATTACTCTTTTATTTTGGACTGCACACCTGACATAAGCCATTACTTTAATGGTGCGGTTTGTAATAACAACAGAACCTAGTGAAAATGTCCCTGAAATGGTGACTGTCAGAGAGCATTTTCTAGAATTTGACACTGATGATACTACAGGAGCTGGTATAACAAATATGCTTCTTAAAAAGCTGGAAGATACAGGAATTGCGATAGTTGACATGAGAGGTCAGGGCTACAATAATGGTGCCAACATGAGAGGAAAGAACAGAAGAGTGCAGATATGGATCCGAGAGTTAAACCCTCAAGTTGTTTTTGTCCCATGCAGTTCTCATGCATTGAACTTGGTGGTCAGTGATGCAGCATCAGCTTCTAGTGAGGTTGCTGAATTTTTAAATGTAATTCAAAACATCTATGTATTTTTCTCTGCACCAACTCATTGATGGTAAATTTTGAAGCAACATCTGGGAACATCCTCACTGACACTGAAACCACTGAGTGCCACGGGATGGGAAAGTTGAGTAGAGGTGATAAAGCCTATTAAATAACAAATTGGGAACATAGATTATGCCATAGTTGCCATATGGAGGATAATGCTATGACAGGAACCGTTCGTGGGAGAACAGTGGCAGAGGGAAATGAAATTACCAGAAACCTAACTTCAAATTTCTGTGTGGCTTAGTGTTGTGGCATGAAATACTGTTTTAAATAAATGTTGTAAGCAAGAGACTCCAATGTGTTGACCTTGATATATCTGGAGAAATGGAACGACTGGACAAAGCAAAGTCACACCTATAATCTTACTGGTCAGATGAGGGATTTCAAAATGTTCTGAAGAGTGGACTTCACACTGAAGCTATTTTCCAATCCATTCAAGAATACAAGACTCACCGAAGAGGACATTTTGATTATGAGGTATGGGATAATCTCATAAGAGACCTCAAACAACAATTCAAAGTTGAATTCTTTAACCACATTTTTGAACAAGGCATTTTAAGTTGTCAGTTCTCCTTTATTGGAGTATGTAGCAGAGCAGTACCATGAGAGGAGTAGAACAGGAAGAAGTCAGAATTGAGATATTTCAGAGTTTTGGCCCAGGTGAAAGAGAGCCTGTACGGGCCAGTACAGCATACCAGTAAGATCCTGTACCTGCCCTTACGCAGCCCACATTAAGCGCTGCTGGGACAGCGCTTTAGAGTCCCTGCCCCTTTTGAGGGGCGGAAAGGAAACATGCCCCAACTACAGACACTTATTGGTACAGGGTGGGCTGGGGCCAGCTCTGATCCCCCCAGCCCTGCCCCTTCTGCCTGAGGCCCCGCCCCTTTTGGGGACCAGAGGTGGCCCCGGCCCAGCCCCATACCAGTAAGTGTCTATAGCTACTTTCACCCCTAGTTTTTGCCCAAGCGAGGGAGTATGGGGGTGTCATTTGAGCTCCCCTCCTCGGGTGCCAAAATGTTGTGGGCTGGCCCTGTCCAGTATAAATCAGGATTCCGTTATGCTACATGCTGTGTACATATATAATGAAAAGATGTATCCTGCATTTCTTGAAAACCCACTAACTGGTTGACAAACCAAGATGTAGCACCAAAGTGGCAAAATTTTCCCTTTAATCGTAAGCACATTGTACATGTTTTGAAACTATTTTATTGAAAGAACAGTGTTCATTTACACATCTTTGGAGTGTAGAATGGTTAAAGTCCTTTTTCCTGTGAATTGAAAGCGGTTATCACAGGTTAATTATAGACAACTGAATCCAATTAAGGGCAGACCGTGACCTTTAAAAACCTCTTCCAGTGGCAGAAAAGCAAGCTGCAGAAGTGTTGTGTGCAACAAAGGGAGAAGGTTTCCTCTTTTTCCTCTTTTCTTTCTAAGAGCACTCTTGTGTTTATTTCTGTTTTGAGGAGGGAATAGGCCTAGAATAGGTTAGAGATGATGGCTGGTAGCTTGTATATAAAGATATAGTATTCCAGGGGAGTTAATAAAATAATAAATACATTTTCTCTGGTGTGTAAAGAAACCTCTTGGACCATTCTTGGGATTTACCCTGTAAATATTGTAAATAAACCAATGTTAAGAATTAAACTTCTGGAGTAAGAGTGATTTACGTCTGCCATCCTCCAATGCCACAGAGAGAAATGCTGAGCCTTGGTGTGACAAAAAATGGTGTGTTGTCTCTGTTATACATAATTTTTTTAAATTACCAAAACACTGAATTGACTAAGTGAATTTTTTCCAGATTTTTGATTTTCAAAAAATTAATGTTTCCACTTTCTGCCCTGATTCACAATGAGAACTTTCTGGAAGAGGAAGAAATAAAAAACTATCATGGGATGAGAAAAGTGTTCTGTTATTTATAATAAAAAAATTATTAGAACTAATCAGAAAATCGGGGAGGAGGGATTTTGCAAAAAAAAAGAAAAAACCCCAAACTACCAGACCTCATTTTCTTTCCTGTCTTTTCTTCATTTTTAAAAAAATACAATTTTTTTTACTAGATCTACTATTTAGTAAGAAAGTAATTCATTTTCAGACAACTTGTGTTAAGTGTTTACCTAGAGCAGGGGGTCTCCAAACTATGGCCTGGGGGCTGGATCCGGCCCGTAGCTTTGATTTGTCCGGCCCTCCAGCTGAGCAGGCATGCCGAGCAGGCACATGGAGAAGCCGCCGCTGTCCCCCGCCCCCACACCGAGCTGCTGCAGGCGGCCCCATGTGTGGAGGGGTGAGTGCCCCCACGGCAGCAGCCGGAGAAGTAAACGTGGGGTTGCAGCTGTGGCTGGAGGAGCAAAGGGGGGATTTTGCATATATTGAATTTTTTCACAGTCACTTCGGCCCATGAAGCCCCTTCAAAAATCTAGTATGGCCATCGCCTCATGAAGTTTGGAGACCCCTGACCTAGAGTACCAGAGCCATCTACTCTAGCGCTACATGTATCAAAATGTGTATCTTTCTCTCGTTAAGGCCCTAGTCCTTATCTAATTGAATGCCAATGGAACCATGATTTGATCTTTAGACTCTAAAGGGAAGGTCAGACATACTCAGGTTCAATCACACCTCTGATTGCAGAGTAAACATGCCCATAAAGTGATATCCTGTTCCCAGTGAAAACAATGGCAAACTTCCATTGGCTTCAATAGGTCCAGGATCTCACCAGATGTATTATGCAATGTTATTTGTACATCTCAGTATGTAAGGCTGAAGTGGATGTGAGGTAAATGTATGATTTGATGAAAGACAAAGGACAGATAGAATCCTTTAGTGAAAAATGCAATAATTCAAAAATACTGCTTGACTCACCTCATAGCAAAGGCTCTATCCAGCAAGCTGGAAGAAGCTATAAAAGAGGGGAAGTGACGTCGAACAAAGACTGAATTGGGGAGGTGGTCCCAGATGGAAGGAGTGAATGGATGGAAGATCCGTAACCTGCCTGTATTATCTATCAGTGTGAGACACTCCTTGATTCAAATCGTCTACTTTATAGAACTCAGATTGCAATTTTACTTTGATTTCTTGGGTAACCAACTTTGATCTGTATGCTTATTGCTTATAGTCACTTAAAATCTATCTTTCTGTAGTTAATAAATCTGTTTTATATTTTACCTGAAACAGTGTGCTTTGGTTGAAGTATTTGGGAAATCTGCTTAGGTTGCAAGGGCTGGTGCAGGTCCACTTTCCTTTGTAGAAGTGGCAGACTAGGTAATAAATTTACACTGGTCAGGCTTCTGACCAGGGCAAGATGGTACAACTCTAGGGTCCTATGCTGCGGAGCTGTGGAAACTGGCTGGAGCCTCTCTGTTGTTGGTTCATTAGTGGCTGGCAAAAGCATTCCTGTAACTCAGTTGAGTGTCCCTGCCTGTGGTTGTCTGTGTAAGTACAGTACCTAACAGAGGTCTGTGGCTTAGCAACAGCATCAGTGTGAGAGGAAGCCAAGATTGGAGGGACAAAGGGCTCAGCAGTACCCAGGTTGCAGCCTGGCGTATCCATCACAGACCCCTTTTGGTATGAGCAGTTAGCCGATATTTGAGGTCTTGTTTCTGTTAGGAAACGAAATGGACGATGCAAGTAAGATAAATTCTTTAGTGCAGTTCATTTTATTTATAATGAATATACACAAAGGCCGGCTTCCTGAATACAGCAGAAACAAACAATAAGCAATGCCCTTGTTCACTATTTCTAGATAGCCCCTTAGTGCTTTATGTCTCTTCCCACTTCCAGGGCCATGCTCACAATTTGTCAGAATCACCTGGCAAGTATCTTAATCAGTTCCCTCTCATTGTGAGGACCTAGGACAGTGGTGCATCTCCCCCATATTCTTTGCTTGTGGCATACAATAGTTTAGCCTCTTGAGGGCTGCAACTTTTTGTTCTAACTTTGATGGTTGATGTAGTGGGCAGGTGTTTAGGTGATGGCTGTGGCCCGTAGTGGTAATTTTTGGCCTCAAACTTTGATTCTGACTGCTTCTCTTGCTGTCTGCTAGCTTTCTCTTGTCAACACATGACTTGTTAAACAATCTCCTAGTTCCTGTTTTTGCAGTTGGGTAATACCTCAACCTACATGTCTTACCTTCTGATCAAGCTTTGCCATGCAATATTTCCTTGTGTGGTGATTTCCTGTTGTTTCCAGCTATTGCTACATAAAATGGGAGTAATTTCTCCCTCCATTTAATCAGAAAGATCAGTGCTTAACACCCACTAGCTTTAACCAGGTCTGTGATTGTCTGTAGATCAAAGATCTGCTTGATGGCTGTCACTAACATCTCATAATTCCTAGCCTTTTATCAAGTAAAGTTCTACTCTGAATAGGGTGACCAGACAGCAAGTGTGAACAATCGGGAGGGGGGTGAGGGGTAATAGCAGCCTATATAAGAAAAAGACCCCCAAATCAGGACTCTTTCTATAAAATCGGGACATCTGGTCACCTTAGCTCTGAATGAAAAGTCTTCATAATTTCCCCTAATACTTATATTTCCAGTTGTTAGTTTTGCTGGGGGAAAAGATAAGACAAATAACCAGTGGCATAACTAAGAATTTTGTTTCTGGACTCTTAATGGAAATAGATTATAAGTAGAGTATTATTACAATTATGTAAATTTGTATATATTAACAGATGCTAACAAAATAAATTAGAAGTCTTTTGCCTTCCAAAAGGAAGAGGGAGAATGGAATGAAATAATATATATTAGGAGCAGTACACTGCCTGCAACTTGATGGAAACACCATATACACTTTTACAGAGAGTCTAAGTATATGTCTGAAAGGCTGTGTCCCATGAAATTAGCGTCATACTATTAGCAACAGAGAAAGTGCAGTGAGAATGCCCAAAAATATAGAACTACTGGTTGAAAATATTACTAAAAGGATAGTTGGATTAAAAAATATTAAGTTCTTTCTGGAGAAGTTCATCTTTGGAATACACAGTACTGAAAAGGCACTGAAAGAACCACAATAATTGTAAGGATGTTACCTAATGTCACTTCTAGGTGGGAATGTTGCTATATAAAGAAAGTGGAAGTCTCCTTCTCTTAGTGATTTGTTATGCAGCCTGGAGAGGAAATGGAGTTTTGGACTTATTTCAAAAACTAAAAAACTTTGAAGACGTGTCCTCCTTTCTTAAATTGTATGGTAGAACATGCCCATGCACTGTGGAAAAACAGAAGAGAAAAATGAACATATGGCCAATTTAAATGCAGTAGTTTGAAAAGAGTAATCATTTGTGCATCAAGTGTCAAAATACATTAGAGAATTCTTCAGTTGTTGGTTTCATTATATACAATATCAATACCGGATATCAGGGATATTTCCTATTTTCTTATGTAACTTCATGATATTCTATTTAAATACTACTTTAAAGTAGGGGTAATATGGCAAAAGATGTAAATAAATTAATGTTGAATATATCTTGTAAATATGTATTAATCTGATTTGTATAAGATCAATACCAACTTCAATAAAGAGCTACCTTTACCTTCCTCTGCAGCATGGGTCACTTAAAAGTTTAAACTACTGTAAATGGTGGATTCTCTATAACCTGAAGTCTTTAAATCATGACTTGAGCACTTGAGTAATGCAGAGGCTTTGGGCCTATTACAGGACTGGGTGGGTGAGGTTCTGTGGCCTGAAATGTGCAGAAGGTCAGACTAGATGATCATGATGGTTCCTTCTGATCTTGAAGTCTGAGTGTATGAGTCTACTGAATCTTTGTTGGACTCTGCAACTCCACTGGATAAATAATGGAGTAGGACCATTTTGTATAAAGGCCAGATGCCTGATTATCACAGATGCTGAGTACTTGCAGCTCCTGCCGACTTTGATGGAAGTTGGCTTTGCTCAACAACCTTTATAAATGAGCCCAAGGTATCTTTTTGTTAGCATTTCTTAAGGTGGGATTCCAATGAGTACAAAAGAATTATAATAAATCTTACCAAATTAACTTCCTTAGCAAAATGAAATGGAAATTCACTAAAGGGAAAACCATCTCTTTTTCAGATGAAAATAGAATGCATGCAGTGATTCCTCCAAGCAGCAATATATTAGTCCTCAGAAAGCAAAGGGGGAGAAATAGTACAGGTATACATTAGCTACCACTATTCCTATGCTTCATTTGATCACATAGGACTAAAATCCTTCCTCATTTACACTCAGGTGATCTTATGAAACAAAGTGAAATTTTATCCATACATAGTTGCAGAGGAACATTGTCTAACAATTTTAATAAAATAAACTCCTAAAAGAGAAAAATCTGTATTGATTTCTCTATAAATTCACATTTAAGCAACCAATTTGTAAAAGCTCACAACACTCATTATCTTTTTTCCAATTTGTTATATAGCAGCTACCACCATTTATAGATTACAAACTCAAGGTTTTTCATGGAGAAACAATTCATAAGCATATCCTTGGCCTTTTCACAGTGTGCTTCGTGCTTACCATTATACTAAAAATATTATGATCTTGCTTATTGTGAATGGAGAATATGCATCTGGGTTCTGTGGAAATATCCTTCACTGCAAAACATCATCCTCAAATGTTGTGACCAATTTAAACAGCAGCAGCAACAGTACAGAATACACAAATTTTATAAAGCAGGTTTTATGGAATTCACCTCATTCTCTTTATTTAAGGGAGCAGAGAAATTATGATCTCATTTCTCATGCTCTCAATCTGGCAATCTAAGAGGCGTCTGTTGCTGGGTGGAGCGAGACCTTTCCTATGAAAGTCCTGGGTTGAAGACAGCTTCCATGATTCTAGAATGAATAGGGCCCTGAGTCTTTGCATAACATGCTTCCTGAAATCATCTTGAACATTCATGTCTGAAACTGACAGATTTCTTTAGATCCTTAGAGTTGGCATTTCTTTTAGACTAAATGTAAGTTGACAAACTAAACTTAGACCTATTCTAACTTGCACGGCCAAAGGAAGTAATGTTAAAGAAGCTCTTGGTAATTAGGCCTTGTCTACACTACCGACTGGATCGGTGGGTAGAGATTGATCTATTGGGGATCGATCTAAGATGTGTTAACTTCAGCTACGCTATTCACGTAGCTGAAGTTGCATATCTTAGGTCAACCCTCTCCGCTAGTATAGTCCAGGCCTTACTAAAGTAGACATTAACATAATTAAAAGTCAGTTGATTCTTCTCTTTGAAGGCAGGCTGGCAGCAGGACTCATTCTTGAGGCTAGATCCCATCCTGATTTACAGCCTGTGAAACCTAAGAAGCTCCCTCAGAAGACTTCAAAATTGAGTATAATAGTATAATTACAGTTGGATGAGCAAATTAGAGGAACCCTAAATCTGAATATACTCTTAATTAGACAGTGGTCTCGCAAACCTACCAGAACAAGATTTAGCTAATTAATTATGTAACTTCCTTCACCCCCTGCCAATATCCTCAGTGCAGAGGCAGTGTGTATTCCTGTTTCAACAGTGCCTAGCACATTGTAGCCTGGAGCCTGAGTGCTACTACAATACGAAAAAAAAAAGAATCACAACATATTCTTGATCATACTAAATGAAAAAAATAATTTGGTAGTGTAGAGGAAGAATTCTGTAGTGATATTTCTAGCACTCCAGTTCAATATTTTTCTCCCTACACCCACTTTTCTCAGATTTTTCTCCTGTTGTATTTGACAAAGAGCTACTAGCCCTATTCAGCACACCTTAACATTATTATAGAACATTTTGCTCCATCCCTCAGGCTGAGGAACCTTTACTGGGAGCAGAGAGAAGGCAAGTGGAGGTAGGAGGCAGCAGCCAATTCGGTTTTCTCAGGAAAACATTTGAGGCCATCATCTGCCACATGGGAAAGAGCAATAGCACTTAAGGGTTGATATGAGAGAGGGGGAAGTACTTACAAGAAGCAACTGGGAAAGTGTAAGGTTTTTGTTTTTTCCCCTGGACTTCTGTCAGTGCCTAGTTATTCCTATTACCTGTTTGGGGAATGATTAGGAGATCCTGTGGGTAGAATCTCTTGAGGAATAGCAGTGGAAATGTGAGGTTTGGCATGTAAGACAGTTGCTCTGTTAATATACTTTTGTGGCGCTTGTCACATATTACTTTTCTGTAGTAGAATCCAAGCTTGGTTAGTGATCACTACAAGTGATGTAAGCAATAGGGAAACAAGAGTGGGTGGAGGAGGAGAATTCCCAGATCCAGGGTAATGGAGTGAATGGTTAAACTTGACATCCTCCTTCCAGATAAGTGGAAAGGAAGAATACAATACACAACGTGATCTGCAAAGCCCTCATACCAATTTTTGAATTCTTCTTCTTTGACATAAAGTAGAAAGATCAACAGAATAACTTGTGATGAGTCAGCAAACCAAAGACGGAGCAAAACTAAGTTGAATAATGGCTGTTACAAAAGCAAATTAAAACACTGAAGAGTAGCCTGAAATACATATATTTGTATTCCTGATCATAAACTATGTATCTGTTACATCAAGCAGCCAAGAGTATGAATATATGCAAAAGTGCAAAATTTGTATTGAAAATCTATACAAATTAGATTAATTTTCTGTTTCTTTATATTAGATGTTTAATGCATTTTGCAGTCAGATTAACAGAGACTCTTCCAAACACCAGTACTGAAATACAAAATATTTAACAATTATAATGTATTTTAACATGGCATCCAAAAAAGCTACAGCAGCTAAGACATTTTATAACCCTCTGGCAACTGCAGCTGAAGACTCCCCAGTGCAAAACAATGAATACTGAAACTTAGCAGTTGAAGGTTCTGGTGGGGAATTACACTTCTGGTGCTTGTCAACTTTATAGTAAAACACTTCATAAAATAATATCTTTACAAAATTAAAGGGACTTGTTATACTGACAAACTGCCATTTTACTGTATGCACAAGATATTTTCAAAACATTATAGAGCCATGAATGCAATAATTGGCAAACTGCGATTTAACACTTCAAGCAGTTTGTTTCACTTTGATGAGCATACATGAATGTTGTTCAGTGTTATGAAAATCAAGCAATGACATCTTTATTTTATGTACTTGATCTATGTAATGTCTGTGTTTTTAATGATTTAGGGTGTAAACACATTCTACATGGAGCAGTGATCCACTTCTTCCCACTGTAGCCTTCAAAACAGTTTCACTCAATTTTATGCTACAAACCGCTGATTTTTTTTTCAGATTAAGACAAGTGAAGAACTATACAACTTTGCCACTCTGTCACATGCTCCTTCACTGACTGACACTTGACTGCATTCTAGAATTACTGGTTATTGATCACATGAACTATAAGAAGCAGTTAAATACCTTCCATTTTTGTTAGACGTCTACAGCTCTTACCTGCAAACCTCCAATTTGTGAAAGTTCAGTTCAACAACCTGGTCAGAAAAGCAGTGTGTAGGTATGAATAACTACAGTAATTATGTAAATCTGTCTATGAATGATTGGGAATTGAGAGAATTTGAGGAAAGATTCTGCCTAATAAACTCAGAATTGGACTGAAGCAAGACCTTTTTGCTCATGACAGAACTAGTTCCTTTCTTCTCAACATAAATTTTATTTTATTTGAGGGACTGGACAGGATACGTGCTGGTCAACCCTAACTAGCCTGACCAATTCCCCATAAGTCTATAGTCAGATTTCTGTCCAAGACAAATGTGTGACTGTAGAGCCATTGCAGCTGTACATATGCTCCCTTGAAATACTGAGCTGTTTTGATGAAATTGTACTTCCCCGAGCAAGTATAAAGCATGAACTTGGGCATTATAACAGCCTAACCATGGAGATATAGTCCCTTTAGATACTCCAATCTATTTAATCACCCACACAAGCCTGCCTTTGTGATAGATGGTTCTCTACGCCAAAAAAAAGTCACAATATTCTAGGTCACTCCCAGTCCCAAAGAACCAGTCATTTGGCACAGGACAGTTATTACCATCTGAGATTCTGTCACACCAGGGTTTTTTTCTGTTGGAAAAACTCTTTCCAGATAAAGAGAGAGGGAACAAGAGATGTTCAGTAAGACTAATACTCTACATTCTAAATGCTTTCATTGCTTTTCCTATTTCCTTATCTTTAATAAAAAGGTTAAAAGGATTTCTAACTGGGTGCTTTCCAGGGCACTACACAGGCTGAGATTTCTGTCACTAAAGTCTGGACCTTGTTTAATGTTGGATAGTGACTGGACTATGCTGACACCTTTGGCCAATTTATGCTATATAAAGTAATAAAGCAAGAACCAGCTCCTTCCAAATCTGAAGGTATGAACACCTCCTGTATTTCTAAAGGTTTCTGGTGAACACAGGAAATACTCATTTGTTCCACTACACTATGGTTTTGTGCAAGCAATAATAAGATGCGACAGCTGCCCCTATCCCATTTACATCATCTGTCTAATCCCCTATCCATTTCTTAAAACTCAAATTTTATAATACCAATATATACTCAAACATTCAAAACAATTGTACTTTCCACCTTCAGGAGAGGGGCATAGGAGATGCAAGGAGTTTTTTATTTTTTCCTTGTTTCTCTAAAATCATGAAGGTCAAGGTACTGAAAGAGGTATTAGTTACCTCACCTGCTCAAAGCTCCATCCTCCCACCTGGGCAGGTGTGGGGGAGGGATGGCATAAGAAAAGGGCCAAGAGCAAAATTCTTTCATCTGCACAGGTGATCTCTATTAGAGAGTTTATAAAACAGAGCCTAGAGGCTTCAACCAGGACAGCGGCTTCATTTTGCCATGGTTTCTGTACAAACATAAAGTAAGGAGTAGTCTACGACAGGAAGAGCTTGCAGTTAAAACACAAGACAATGTGTGGGTTGGGAAGAGAAAGGGAGACATTTGCCTCAATCACCTTACTTGTGTATATCACTGTTTCTATGTATCTGTTTAGGTGGTATTTTAATATCAATGTGTACGTTCACATAATGTGTTATGGGATGAAGGCAGAGTGGGATTAAAGTCTTATAAAAGAAAGAATGGAACAAGGAATGCTGAGGGTTGGAGAGGAAGTTGGCAGGGAAAATAGAGGAATTGATGGTGTAGAGTAGGAATGATAGCAGAAGGGACTATGATGCAGGAAGACAGAGCAAACACTAAAGGTGAAAAAAAGTACACAGTAAACTGCAGAAGGCCCCTGACAGCAGGACCTGATGGCATCATAGTGCTGGACTGAGATGATGCAAAGGGGAGATGCTTCTGATAGAGGAACATTATAAGTGGCCCATAAATTAGTCCATGGAGTGTTTAATGAAATCTACACAGAAGGCCATCTGCAAGAGGCAAATGGCTCCATGTAAAGCAGCTAATTTTACATATATACCTTTCCAGCTTCTGCTGTCCAACTGAGAAGGCATTACGTGTTAGATCTAATACTGAGGGCACCAATAAATTACTGATGTAGGGAAAATTATAAGGGAGAGGATTCCCTCCTTCCTGCAGTGTAAATACCTCTATAACCTGCTTAATGAGTTTTGACTTCTGATGTAATTTTCAAGAGCAGAAGTGAAAGGTCCCCTATCATCAAACTCTATGGTCAAAATTCATGACTAAGAACTCACAACAGCATAAGACTGGTTTAAAAAGGACACACACGCCTCTCCTCCCCTCCACAGTAAGAGGACCAGACAACGAGCACTCTCGGTAAACAATAGGGTAAAAAAGTAGAGACATATACATCCTTTAAAAACTGAAGTCAAATCCTACTGAAGAAAATAGGAGCAAACACTCTGGCAAGTCAAGAGTAAAAGTATAATAAGGCAGGCCCAAAAACAAATTTGAAGGCCAACTAGCAAGACATACAAGCAAACAGATTTAAAAGACAAACAAAAAAAAAAAATACAGCAGAAGCAGGAAGCCTACCAACCGATCAGTGGGTCTGATTCAAGGAAGACAAAGCTATTGTGGAGAAGCTAAAATAACTTGCATCAGTCTTTACTGCAGAGGATGTGAGAGAGAGAGTCCCACACCTGAGCCATTTTTAGGTGATATATCTGAAGAACTGTCCCAGACTGAGGTGTCAATAAATGTGGTTTTGATAAATTATATAGGAATGTCACCCAGACAAGATCCCATTCTCTCAAGTTCTGAAGGAACTCAAATATTAAATTGCAAAACTAACTGTGGCATGTAGCTTATCACTTAAATCAGCTTCTGTACCAGGTGACTGGAGGTTTGCTATTGTAATGCCAATTTTTTAAAAATGCTCCAGAAGCAATCCTGGCAATTGCAGGCTGGTATTGCTAACTTCAGATATATCTGAACCTGGCAAATTAGTTGAAACTATAGTAAAGAACAGAATTATCAGACATAGATGAACACGATTTGTTGGGGAGGAGTCAACACTTTTGTAAACGGATATCACACTTCACCTATGTATTAGAATGCTTTGAGGGGCTCAACAAATTTGTGAACAAGGGTGATCCAATGCATATAGTGTATGTGGGTTTTCAGGAGGCCTTTGACAAGATCCCTCTCCTAAGGCTCTCGAGCAAAATAAGCAACCAAGGCATAGGAAGGAAGGTCTTTTCAGGAACCAGTAAATCGTTAATAAAAAAAGGAAACAAAGGGTTGGAATAAATGGTTGGTTTTCATATTGAAGAGATGTAAATAAAAGGGTCCCCCAAGGACCTGTCCTGCAGTTGGTGCTGTTCAACATATTCATAAACAATCTGAGAAAGGAGGCAAAACAGTGAGGTGGCAAAGTCTACAAACAATACAAAATTACATAAGATCATTAAGTCCAAAACTGACCATAAATATTTACAAAAAAGGGAGCTCAGAAAACTGAGTGACTAGCAACAGAACGGCAGATGAAATTCAATGTTGATAAATGCAAAGTAATGCACATTGAAAAACAATCTTCACAACACATGAAAAATGAAGAGGTAAAAATTCATTTTTAACACTAAAAAAAAAAAAAAAAAAAGATATTGAAGTTAATGTGGCTAGATCTCTGAAAACCTCTGCTTAATGTCCAGCAACATTAAAAAAAAAGTATTTTTTAGGAATCATTAGGAAAAGGATAAATAAGACTGAAAATATCATGCTTTATATAAATTGATGGTATGCCCACAACTTGAATACAGTGTGCATTTCTGATCACCCCTCTCAAAAAAAGATGATGGAAACAGAAAAAGTACAGAGAAGGGCAACTAAAATCATTAGGGGATGGAACAGCTCCCTTTGGAAGGAAGATTAAAGGGACTTTGCGTTGTTTAGTTTAGGAAAGAGATGACTAAGGGGGATATAACAGAGGTCTATCTATAACATCATTAACAGTACGGAGAAAGTGGATAGGGAAACACAGGGGGTCACACAATGAAGTTAATAGCAGATTAAACCAACACAGGGAAGTACTTCGCATCACACACAGTCAAGCTGGTGGCAGGAAGTGTTGTGAAGGCCACAAGTCTATCTGGGCTCCATAAAAGGGCTCAGGTAAATCGCTAATAGCCAACAGGGGCAGAGAAACGCTCCCACGCCCCTAAACCCGGCTGCCCGAAGCCGGGAGAGGATGACGGGATCGCTCACTTGCGAAGCGCTGTTTCGTTCATTCCCTGTGAGGGCCCCCCCCGACCCCAGGGCGGCTACTGAGCTACAGGCCCGTCGCGCAGACCCAACATGGCTCCTTGGGTCCTTCCACAGCCCAACGGCGCGTCTCGTTTTCTTTTCCGGGGTCACGTTTCCAAACTGATCCCCGCGACCCCCGGCCGGACCCGCAGCTGTTTCGCGGGACAGCGGCGAGGCTCCTGCAGGAGGGACCGGGACGCGGCCGCCCGCTGCCCGCCCCGACAGGAATGAGGCTCCGTCGCAAGACGCGGGCGGCGCGGCCGCCCCGGGGAGCAGGGCGGGAATCACGCCCCCAGCGCCGCCTCCACTACTGACCTCACGTTCGATTGAAGCAACGATAGCGCGAGCCACCCAACCCTTCTTATTGGCTTGTTCCCAGGTCCACCGGTCTCTGCGCTGATTGGCCGAGAGGCCTGCCGCTCTCTAGTGGAAAAGGGAGGCTTGGAAAAGGGGCGGCTCCCGAGACCGCCTCGGTTTCCCTCTTTTCTCCAATCACATTTCTCCTCTTTCCTCGTGTCATTTGGGCCCCGCCCATTTGCGAGTGTGGCCTCATGTGCCCCGCCCTTTTCCTTCTCTTTCCCCCGCCCCCTGCTGTCGTTCGGTTCTTTCCTGCTGTAGAGTTCCGCGCCCCGCCGGGTCAGCCCCGCCTCCTGTGGCTGGCGGGGCGGGGCGGGGCGGAAGGGAAGGGGTGTGCGCTGTGTGTGTGTCGCCGCCGCCGCCGCTACCGCCGAGGCGGTTTCCGCCGCCGCTTCCCTCTGACTCGGAACCCCTCTCGGGCTGCGCCCTCCCCCTCTCACCCCGTTCTTTTCCGCTCGCACCGCAGGCGGGGAGGGCGGCCGGGCAGGCTCCGAAGGGGTCAGCGCGCTGGGGGCACTCGCCGCCGTCCGGACAGCCCCAGCGAGCCCTCGGCGCCGGGGAGCGGCGTCCACAGACCCGGGTCGTCTCCGCCCCCTGCAGCGGCGGCTTCTGGTGCCCCAAGCGCCCGGGAGGTAACTGCCCTCTGCTCCGCGGTGCAACTCGCTTCCCGGCCGCCCGAGGCCGGCGCCGCTCCCCCTTCCTCGGCTCAGAGCCAGGGGGCCGGCCAGGGCCGCGGGGGGCGGCATGTCCCGTGTGCGCCCAGGAGCCGGGCGTGTGGACTAAGCAGCGAGCCTCCGGCGGGCTGCGATCGGGGGACTCGCCCGGTGTCTGTGACGTGGGGCGCTTGCTTGGAAACAAGCTCGGCGTGGGCAGCGCCTCGGTGGGGCGGGTGGAGGCTGCGGACGAGGAGGTAGCTGGGGCCGGGTAGAGAGCGTGTATTGTGTGGCTGGGGGGGGGGGGGGGGGTGGGTGCGGGCCCGGGGCCGCGGGGCGGTTGCCCCTGCCCGGGGGGGGCCGGGAGTGGAGCATGATCGTCTGGTTGTGACTCAACAAGCACCCCCAGCGTGTTGCTCTCTCTGTGTGTGTGTGTTTGTGCGCGCGTTCGTCTGGGGGCCGTGCCTGTGTGCCCCTTTTACACGAGGGTGGAAATGACACAGAGACACATCTGTCCTCGTGGAAGAGGCGTGTGTGTGTGTGTGTGTGTGGGGGGGGGATCTCGGCTTGACTCCCCGAGCCAGGAGAAAATCGGGAGTCTAATCTCATTCATGAAGGGACACGGTTCAACAGACCAGAATCCAGATTTAAAGCTCCGTGGAGAGTTTATGGCTATTGTTGCTGGCACTGCTGTGTGTTGTGTGTAGCCTTTCCAAGCTTGGTGATCGGGTGGTCAGACCTCACTACTTCCTTTGCTTTGTTTACAGTTTGGTGCAAAAGTCATTCTAAATCATCTAACTCCATTCTATTTATTACTACAACTAGAGAAGTTTTAGTGACTTGCTTTTCCTTTGGTTACTTTAATCATTCATTACATACTCCTAATAATTAATAATATTCAAGAAATGATCTGTTTTTGTGGGAATAGGTTAATATTTTCTATCTGTAGAATTGTGTTAAGTACATTATATTAGGTTGTTCAGTGTATAGTAAAGCAAGTCCAAATGAGTTAGTGTTGCTGTTTTAAAAAGTCTCCGTTAACTTTAGTAAACAGGGGTTCTGTGTACTTGATTTTTTTAAAATTCACTTTTTTAAAAAAAAAACTGTGATTTTGAAGTGATAACCTTTTAAATGGCCCCATCTGGGTCATTTAAGAATAAAAAAGTGGAATACATGTGTAACACTTCAATGCTTTGAGTTCTGTGTTCAAAAATATTTGTCTTGGGAGTCAGTATTTTTAGGGCTGAACCAAGATGAAAACATTCATGGGCAGTCAAGTTTCTACTTGATCTGCCTGATCCTGAAGAATTGCAGGTCATGTTTTTGATGACAACTTACCTTTGAAAAAGATCCTCTTGCTAGTCCAGTTATCTGCTTGATACAATACTAATTTGACTGATTGTGGTCATGTTTCACTATTTATTAGATTGTCCCATAATAACTTTTGGCAGTAGTAATATGCTGTGCATTTTTCTCTAATCTTGCCAGTATAAGAAACCAAAACATACAAAATTCTTAAATGCATATTGAGGAAGCTTGCATTTGTAAACATAGGATTGTTGCCATACCCATCTTTGTTTTTAAAAAATAGCTGCATTAAGTAACCTCAGGGGATATTTGTAACCAACTTGTAATATCTAGGTATTCTGGGGTCAAAGTGGGTTTGGTTTTTTTTGATATTTCTTTAAAAAAAAAAAAAAAAGAAACCCAACATTTGTTTTGCAGAATCGTATCCTAGTTTAAATTTTTTTTTAAGTCTTGAGCCACACAGACTTAGGGTATGTCTTCACTACGCCCCCGGATTGGTGATTGATCTTTTAGTGATCGATTTCTCATGTCTCGTTGAGACGCGAGAAATCGATCGCTAGCGGCACCCCCGTCGACTCCACAACTAAAGCTTGCCGCAAGGTGCAAGCTGGAGTCAATGGAGGAGCACGCTGCTGTCCATCGCCACCATGAGGACGGCAAGTAAGTCGGCTGATCTCTTCTCCTCCACCCTCAGTGAAGACCAGCCCTCAGTGTGTTTATTAGGACCCAGGTGTATTAAGGGAAGATCATCCAGGTTGAAGAGCAAAGTGAAGGTAGTTGTTGCCTACTAAATTTTCCAGAGGTATCAAATTACAGAAATAATCATGCTAAACAACAGTATACTGATCAGCTGCAAAATGGTGTTTAATAATTTTAAATGTCTGCCGCTAGCGGGGTAGCTGTAGTGTTTAATGGAAAAAAGAAGTTGTTGTACAGTATAGGTCATTCTCACTTAAAGGATCTTTTCATACTTCTCAAAAAAAAAAGTGATAAGCTGTTTCTTATCACTTTGCTTTGATTTTTATTTTTTAAACTGTTGTTTTGAAATGGGATGCAAAGTTAGTATTGCCGTTATAAGAGCACCCAAAAACTATGTGAAGAACAAAATTAACATGATTGAACTCAAAGTTTGCAGTGAATCTGGGAGTCTTGCATGTTAATAGTTACATTGCCGGGAAACCACAAATCTACACCACAAGTGCAAGCAAAAGTGAGCGGTGCAATGATGACAATCTATAATTCATTCAGTCGAAGGTGTATATTTGTGTATCTTTCACATTTTGGTATTGATTTATTTGTGATTTTAGAGAGATACAGGGAAGTTGCGTCTTATGTGCATTTAACATACATGATTTTGACTTTGTGGTCAGCAAAGAAAAAGAGTTTTTAAATTTTTATTTTTCTATCTGTAGGGAGGGCGATTTTGCCCGCCATTTAACTCAATCAGTTTTGGCTATATACGGTTTTCGCTTTACGTGCTGACCGCGGAATGGAACCCCTGTGTAAGATGCGACTTGCCTGTATGCAATTGGCTTTCCCCAGATTATTAAATGTAAAAAATTGAGTCAAATATTCAGCTAATTGTTTATTTTTGTAGCATGCGTGTTAATGGATTGCTAGCTTAAGTAAACCTCTAGTCATATTTTCTCCTTCAGTTAAAATGAAGGCTCTATTAAATCTTAGTTCTGTGGAAATAGGATAGTAAGAAAGTAGTCTGGAAAGATGGGCTTGTGGTTTAAAGTACAGAGCTAGTAGACAGAATATATGGGTTCTGCATTGTTCTGAGCCATCTTCAGTACCTGTTTCCTCATCTGGAATATAGAAACACCAATCTCTGTTGCAGTATTGTTGTCAATCTTAGTTCCTGTTTGTTATAGTAGCTCAAAATGCTTTACACCTTCAGTTTAGCATTCTTCAATCAATTGACAAATGCTTTAATAGTAAATAGTAAAATACTGTGAGCTGAGTACGAAAAAACATATATAGCCACATTTTTTGGCTCATCTGTTTTGTATCTTTATAATGGTAGGTGTAATAGTGTATTGATTTCCAAAAAGCAAATTGATAACTATTTTGCACAAACAAAACCTTCAGCGGGTATTGAAGAATTTTGATAGGCATAAAATCTATTAATTTACCTAATTAATTCTTATACCATGTCAGATGAACAGCATTTTATCTCTTTATGTATTGCAATATTTTTTAAAACAAGTCTTCACTATAATTACACATATTTTTGCAAACTTATTCCTTTACCAGGTGTTTTTAAAAATGATGCCACTGTATGTATGTGCTTGGAGTAGACATAAAATTAGAATAGAATTAAAATTTATAATACAAGAAATTGAGAAGTAGCAGCATAGGTATCAGTGGGTAAGAGTGCAATCAGGCAGCAGCAGAGACGCGTGTTTCTCCCCTCCCCCCCCCGCCAGCACATACAGTATTGTGTTAAATATAAACTACTAAAAAAGGGAAATTAAATTTTTTTTTGACACGGCAAGGAAAGTTACTGTGCTTGTTTCATTTAAATTAAGATGGTTAAAAGCAGCATTTTTCTTCTACATAGTAAAGTTTCAAAGCTGTATTAAGTCAATGTTCAGTTGTAAACTTTTTAAAGAACAGTCATAATGTTTTGTTCAGAGTTATGCACAACCTTCATTTCCATGGTGTTTGTAACTCGGAGGTTCTACTGTAGATACTTTTCAGATCTAGCTGCTATGTGATGTATACAAATATCTATCTTCAATATTGTACCTTAAAAAAACCCCACATATGTACATTTAGCCACTGATACTGCTAGTATAGGGTGGGCAAACCAAGGCCCGTGGGCCGTGTCCGGCCCCCTGGCCAGGGAAGCTTCCTCCACCCTGTCCCCCACTTTCCCTCCTCCCGCAGAGCATGCCACCATGCGCACAGTGCTGTGGGGCAGGCGGGGCTGTGCGCTTCTGCAGGGCAGTGTGTCTGGCTCCAGGCAGAGACAAACACGCTGCTAGGAGCCTCATGGTAAGGGGGGTGGTGCCGGGGGCAGGGTTGGATAAGGAGCGGGCCAGTCAGGGGACAGGAAATAGGGTGGGTTGGATAGGGGGGTGGGGTCCCAGGGTGGTAGTTAGGGGCGGGGAGGTGTCTCTGGAGGGGGCAGTAAGGGAGCAGGGAGGAATTGGATGGGACGTGGGAGTCTCAGGGTGGATGGGATCAGGGCAAGTCGGGACAGTGAGCGTTGGGTTGGGGGTCTCTGGAGAGGGCGCTCAGGGGACAAGGAGTCAGGGGGTTTGGATGGGTTGGAGGTTCTGAGGGGGCAGCCAGAGGCTGGGAATTGGGAGGGGGCCAGATAGGAGGCGGGGGCCTGGCTGTTTGTGGGAGGCACAGCCTTTCCCACCTGGCCCTCCATACAATTTTGCAACCCTGATGTGGCCCTCGGTCCAAAAAATTTGCCCACCCCTGTGCTAGTATGTTTTTTTGCTGCCCTGTGTTTAGGAGATAGCCTTCATTGTAAAGGAATAGAAACAAAAGGAAGCCTTATAAAAGCAGATGAATGATGTCAGATAATTGTCTTTACATGAATCTGCACATCAGTTTATAGTAGTACAGTGAGCTTTATGGTATATGTTGCAGGGAGAATATTTAAACATTGTAACTGTTAGAAAATTTGCATGCTTAATACGTGGTAGTGAGTCATGTGACACAGCTGCTTTTTTTTCATGTGCTAGTGACTGCCACTCCTACTGTTTGCCTTCTAACCTTTGTCCACCAGTTCTACTTCCAACAGTCTAAGCATTTCAGTTTTATGCAGCTGCTGTATTTCACAGATTCGCACTTCTTGAGTCTCAAACCAATGTAAATAGGGAGTGATAAAGGGGGTTTCAGATTTGGGGAAAAAGGAGTAAATTTAATCAAAAGTTAAAGCTTATTGATAGCAATTCACATCTCTCAGAGGCACTGCTTCAGGCTGTCTGCAGGCTCATGAAGACAATTATGAAACGGTTTTCATGTGGTTCATATTTGGAAGACTGCAAGGGTTAAAATAATTTTTTAAATGAAAGTTTAGAATCTGCTGCACAGCTTCAGGAACAGGCATATTCTGTAGCAAATTTTGTAGCTTTGCAGTCATGTAATGCACTGGGCTCTGGGTGTAAGACACTTGTTTCCTGGTCTTTTAGATTAATAAATATCGTTCATAAAATCAGTGGACGAGAAGCTGGATATGAGTCAACAGTGTGTCCTTGTTGCCAACAAGGCTACGGGCATTTTGGGTTGTGTAAGTAGGGGCATTTCCAGCAGCTCTAGGGACGTGATCATTCCCCTCTATCTGGCATTGGTGAGGCCTCATCTGGAGTACTGTTTCCAGTTTTGGACCCCACACTACAAGAAGGATGTGGAAAAATTGGAAAGAGTCCAGCGGAGGGCAACAGAAATGATTGGGGGCTGGAGCATATGACTTATGAGGAGAGGCTGAGGGAATGGGGTTTGTTTAGTCCACAGAAGAGAAGACTGAGGGGAGATTTGACAGCTGCTTTCAACTACCTGAAAGGGGGTTCCAGAGAGGATGGATCTAGACTGTTCTCCATGGTAGCAGATGACAGAACAAGGAGTAATGGTCTCAAGTTGCAGCGGGGGAGATTTAGGTTGGATATTAGGAAAAACTTTTTCACTAATAGGTGGTGAACCACTAGAGTGGGTTTCCTAGGGAGGTGGTGGAATCTCCTTCCTTAGAGGTTTTTAAGGTCTCACTGGGATGATTTAGTTGGGGATTGGTCCTGGTTTGAGCAGGGGGTTGGACTAGATGTTCTCCTGAGGTCCCTTCCATCCCTGATATTCTATGATTCTAAGTTTTTTGGTTTTAATGATCTGCTTCAAAAATGCCTTTTCCTTTCCCTTCAAATGGAAGTTTTCCTCTTTCAACTACTCTGGTTCAAGTTCTGGAAATATTCTATCCTTGGGCCTTTGAGTTCTGAGGTCTGATAGCTGATGATATGACTAGAAACTCGTCATCACAGTGGAGAGTAAGGATCCCGAACACTAATTATTTTTAGTGTTTGTTTCCAGACTTGACAGGTTAAGATCTGTCCAACTTAAAAAACTTTTGGTCTCTAGTTTAATTAGTCTCAAATATAGAGTAAATGTACGAAGTTGTTAACTTTTTTTTTTTGAAGCTCAGAGTTTGCTTTTCCTTAAAATAAGCGGACATTCTGGGTGAAATCCTGACCCTATTGAAGCCAGTGGCAAAATTCCTTTTGTTTTCAGTGGGATCAGGATTTTGTCCTTCAAGTTTACGTTGACAATATTAGTAAAAAAAAAAAGGTTTAGTTCATATTTACTATTGTAGTTCAGTTTAATATAAGTTCTTAACAGTTTAGAAAGAGAAATTGAGAAAATTATTTTAGGCCCTGGTTCAGCAAAGAACTTGTATGCTTGTCTTAGGGCCTGATTAAAAAAAACCTGCTGAAGTCAGTGGAAAGATTTCAATTGACTTCAACAGCAGAGGATCAGTACTGCTGGGTTTTTTTTATTATTATTTTTATTTTTAATGGAATGTTCAGAAGATTCTCATACATTGAGTGACTGGTTGGCTAAAATAAAGCAGGATTCTGGTTTGCTTACTTGGTGCCAGTGATTCTTTTTACATTTTACTGTTTTACTAAAGTTAATTAGGTTTATTTTCCGTAATCTTTTAATATAAAGAAGTTTAAATGAAGGAGCTACAAAGTGTGACATTCTGATGCAAATAGATTATAACAGAGAAGTGTTTTAAGTGAGTATTGTAAGATCTGGGGTTACTGCTGCAAGCGTGAAAGTCTGTGCTAGCAGTTGGGATGTTCAGCAAAGGAGTTGTTGTTGGTGGCATGTATGTAATTAAAATAGGTAAGTTATGGCTGAAGATGCATCTTGGACAGGGATAAAAATGATTTTTTTTAAAAAAATAAAAAAATAGGAATTTTTTATTTAAATTGGATTTTTTGATAAATTGCTTTTTGAGAAAAAAACCTGTCTAAAGATAGTTTTAATTGAGCTACATTATAGCTCAAAGATGTCTCATCATGGAATAGGGATTATAAATTCTAATTCTATAATATGAGACAATATATTCATGTAATGTTTAAGAAAAGTTTTGTAAAAGAGTTCCAATAGTTTATGGATTAGGGACCCAACCTGATGGGGTTCCAGGGGCTTCTGATAGATTATTTAGTTAATCTTTCTATCTACCCATTGGGACTCAGTGTTCAGTCTAGAAAGCAATCAGAGATGCTTAGTTTTGCAGTTCTCAAACTGTGGATTTGTGTCTCCAGAGATAACATGCTTGTTAACAGCAAAAATGTTTTTAAATAAATATAGAGAGAGAGGTGAGAAGTAACCCTTAACCTTATTGTCCTTCTGCAGGTTTGTGTACACGGAGTCAATCTCTTGCCTCTCTCTAAAAGTGCAAAGTTTCATAAAAGTTCAATGAATAGAAGATTGTTGGGGGTGGAATAGATCTGGACAAGGAGAAGAGGTCTGGAGATAAATGTGAGAAGGGAGGGACAGGCAGTAGAAACAAAAATGAAAGTGTTTGAGAAGCATAATCTAGAAGTCTTGATGTCATTCTGAGTGTAGCGTTCATTGATTTGAGATCTGCCATGCCATTTTCTCGCTAGAAGGGAAAACCTGTAATGGTAGCAAGCTGTACAAGAGACCTAATTTAGGAATATATTAAATAAATAGATATTTGCTGATGATGTTTTAAACAAAGTCACCAGTAAACTGGTGGAAGTCACTTCAGCACTTGGATTCAGAGACTGTTGAAGTAGTAATCTCATTTTAATAGCAGTAGCTTTTTATGCCAGTGTAGAAAGAATATTTTATTCCTTTGGACTAATTCATTTCAAATTGAGAAATTGTTTGGGACCTGAAAAAGCAGGAAAGCTTGGGTTTTTTTTCCAGTTTATCAACAAACAGGAAAATGAAGGTGAAAATGCCCGAATTAGCTGCAGAAGCCAATATTTTAAGTTTCTCATAGTGACTTGGTTGACATAAATGAAATATTTTTAAAAAATAAAATCAACTAACTATTTTAGTTAAAAACAATCCCCCTCCCCCGGATTTTAAGAAACTTGAACGTTTAACTAAATTCAAGAATTCATATGCTTGTTTCATTAAAATATTGTATGTTTGCTTTTGAAGAAAAAGAATTCAGACTACATAATGTTGTTTTAGTTAAATGAAACAATTTAAATGTGTGTCTGGTGATGATCTTCTCCCAGTACAGCATGGCAAGAAAATCCTCCAAATATTAATGATTAACCTGTTGTATTGGAGATAGTTCATCTCCCAGTGACTTCATCAATATCTGCTACAATTATTTTTGGTAAATGAAATAACCAAACAATCATTCATTTTCTCATATAAATGTAAAACTAATCAGAAAAGTTTTCAAAATAAATCACTTCAAAATGTATAATGTATACCTTCTAAAAATGAAACCTACATCTATCTCTGAGCTGTGAGGAATATGTGTTAAGGTTATAACAACCAACAAGAATGCACTTTTATGTAGAAATCCATGATTAAATCGAGTCTTCCTGACTAGTGATTTAAATCATGATTTAAATCAAATCCACCTTGATCTTGGAGATTCATTTAATGTCAAGATCCATTTGAATTTCATGCTGCTTGTTTGACATCAAGTGAATTATAGTTAGCTGTTTCTGATGAAGTTCACTCTGTCAGCTTTTTTCCGGTAATGTTTTGCATCAGTCATATTTTTTTGTACTGTTTCTTTCATTGTAGGCAGAGCAACAATGCCTATCATTAAGATTACCTAACAGTTTCCATTGTCAGTGCCTGTTTTCAGTTGCTTTGTCTTTTTAAACTTAAACTTTCCATGCCAGGAGTCTGGCTGATTTTTGAAATTTCAGCAAAATAAAATTGAGCTAGCTCTGAGAATGAGGTTAGGAGAAAGCACATGGTTTTGCCAATGTTAAAAACAAACCCCTCTCATCTGTTTTATGGAGAAGTTCTAGCATGGCGGTTCTCAAACTTCTTGGGTCGATGGCCCTTTTTCCGCTCCCCACGGTCCGCGGCGACCCATGCATGTCCACTGAAAAGCCGCTGAAGTGAAAGTTTCCACTTTTGGCGGTGTTTCGGTGGACATGCTGTGCGCTTCATAGTGTCTGCTGAAATGCCGCCGAAACCAGAAACTTTCACTTTGGCGACTTTTTGGAGAACACTCTGAAGCGCGCAGCATGTCCACTGAAAAGCCGTGGAAAGCGGAAGCATTCAGCTCGGCGGCACTTTGGCGGTGCAGGGAGCTTGCGACCCCCGGGAATCATCCTATGACCCCCCAGTTTGAGAACCGTTGTTCTAGCACCTCCCTGCTTTGAAGCAAGGACTGGAAACTTGACATGGAAAGGCCCAGGTTTAGGAGGTGCCTTTTACTGGTCCATGAAAATCCACTCACGTTTGGATGAGTTTTAAGACCATTGCTACTCGTATACGCTTAGTAGAGACTTGTTAGAGTTTGGCAGGCTAAATTCTCTAAAGATCCAATCTTCATTGAGCATGCCCCAGTCCAGGGTTCTAGAACTGAGCAAGACGTTTTCTGCAGCTGCTTCCAGGATGTTGGGGAATGTTGGGGCACTGAGCACTGGAATTGAGAGCAAAGGACAGAGTCTCCTTACTGTCAGTGCTGTCTCTGCTGGTGCCCAAAGAAAAGGATGAAAAAGCAAGGGTTGGGTATAAAAGTGCAGTGGGAACATGTTTAGGAGAGGGGCAAGCTGTTGGAATGAGAGCAGGAGGGCCTGTAACCATTAGAGAAAATTCCCTGCCAGAATCTGGAATACAGTAGAACCTCAGAGTTATGGACACCTTGGGAAAGGAGGTTGTTCGTAACTCTGGAAAAAAATGCAGTTCTGGCTCCCGCAGTTCACGCTTCAGCTAGGCACCTTCCTTGCAGGCAACTTCTTTCCCAGGCCTGGGTAAGCCAGGGAGATGTGTTTTCACCACCACCACCCCGTCCCAGCCGGGAGGGGGACACAAGCTTACCCAGGCCTGGGAAAGAAGTTGCCTGCAAGGAAGGTGCCTAGCTGAAGCGTGAACTGCGGGAGCCAGAACTGCATTTTGTTCAGAGTTACGAACAACCTCCTTTCCCAAGGTGTCCATAACTCTGAGGTTCTACTGTATTCCATCTCATCTCGAGGCTGGTCCTCGGAGCAGAATACCCTTCAACTATTGTGTTAGCTTAACTGGTAGAAGAGGTCTGTCAAGGTACCAGTACTGCTGATGATCCATGTGAGGTGCCACTGATGGGATTTTTTTCAGATTGCATCCCAAAAATGTAGGAATTATTGAAAAACAAAAATGGCAGACGCTCTACATTCAAAGAACAGCAAGGTGGCAAAGTCAAGAATTCAAAAGTTGGGAAAGTCATTAAGGTTTCCCATGTACTTTTTTCATCCACAGGATCCACCCAGCTCATTCAGTATCCAGGATGGCCAGTGCTCACTGAAAGGATAGAAATATATTATTTTGTCATCACAACTAAGTGTGTGGTCTACGGTGACCAGATGTCCCAATTTTATAGGGACAGTCACAATTTTTGGGTCTCTTTCTTATATAGGCACCTATTACCCTCCCATCCCTTGTCCTAATTTTTCACATTTGCTGTCTGGTTACCCTAGTGTGGCCCCATGTCGTATTTACCTCACACCATCCAAACCCCACCTGGAACACACAATTATTAATTTCCATGTGGGCTTTTCTGTGATGTTCATAACCGTATCAGAATTTGAAACAGTAATGATTGTCTCTTCCCAACATACTTGTGAAGAAAGTACTGTAGAAGCTGGTAATTTTCCCATTTTACACTTCCTGACCTGAGTGTTCGTTTGACTTTTTGCAAGTTTGGGATTTTTTAGCCATACTTTTTTAATGTGATGTTCTAGGCATTTTAATTTGCTTTGCTGTGTAATGAATTAAACACTGGTAGTACAGTGACAATTGTAGAAAAATGGAGCATTCATTATGTAGTATTAGCTAACTCAGCATTAACTTTCCCTCAGCTTTGGACATTATAACTTGTTGGAGAGAGAGAGGTGCCTTTTCTGAAGTTGGAGAAAATGATTGGCTTTGGAGTATTGGGATCCTAGTTTTTAATGTTGCTTCTGATATTTCAGATACAGGGCTGTGTAGAGTAAAAGGGGTGAGGGAGCTGGCCTTTAGTGTTGTTTTAACTTTGACCTGTGCTGCAACAATTAAAGAATTCAGTGGAGACAATGTATCATTGATGATCAGAAAATACTATGTACAAATGACAGAATTAGACAGGACAAATTGGGATACTAAAGTTTTGGCTTTGGTTTATCTCTGAAATTCTAAGTTTTAACTTTAGACCTTTGCATGAGAAAGGTGCAATGATTTAACTAAAAATGAGATTTTAAACTAATGGAAAAGTCTGTGTGCATACCTATTTTGGCTTTAAACCAGTTTACTTTAAATTGATTAGGAATTGGTAAGATAAACTAAAATAACAATGTTCACAAAGGGGTTTGCACAAGTTTAACTAAATCAGTTTAACTAACAAGTTTAAACAAGTTTAACTAAATCAGTTTAACTAACAAGTTTAACTAAATCAGTTTAACTAAATCAGTGTAAAAAGACTCCTTTACTTAAACTGTTGCTTCTCTTTACAAACCTCAGTGTTTAAATAAACTTTCTTTTATTATATAGTTTACTGACCATTTTTTTTCTACACAAAGGACTGCATAGGATAGATTAAATATGTGTATGCTATCTCTGAAAATTTGAACAAATTATATATTTAGAAAACACTATGCTCCGCATTAAGTATTGGAGGAGTTTAAACATAATTTTGGAGTAAATTATATAAATGTATGTGGTTTGGCAGATAAAACAGTCTGTGCCTTGGAAGTGTGTAATTTTTTTAAAAGGCTTAATCGTGCAGTACTTATTCAGGTGAATGAATAACTTGCTAATGCAAGTGGACCAGTGGATTTCAGTGGGGCTGCTCCTGTGAATAAAGTTGTTTTTTTATTCATAAATTTGTAGAATCTGTCCCAAAGTATGCACTTGTAGGCTTTTCGTACAACCTACAGGAAATTATTCTTAGTTCAGAGATGTGACATAAGAATATAGAGTCTATGTTGCATGTAGATGTAATAGGATGGGTTAATGTAACTGGCCCTGATTTTAGAACTCCCTTCTGGTAGTTTGGTCACATCACAAAAGTTGTTAGAAAGCAGTAACTGCTTACATAATTAAGAATTTCAGTTCTAAATTCTGTTTAAAGTTAATTTTATTTCTGAAGCTTTCATCTATTGTGTTGAAATTTCCCAGAGTTGGTCTATGCCTGCACAGAAACTCTCATGGTAAGCTTGAGCAAAAATGCGTCATTGAGCTTTGAGTTAGAATAGCAAGGGCCAAATACTTTCCTTATAATAAACAAGCCGATGATGTGGTTTTGAATAGCTCTACAGTCTGGATTAGAAAGTTTAGATTTGACATTGATGCTGTCATTGACAAGTCTTTCTCATCTAGAAATTGGTTTGATTTCACTGACCTACGTTGAAAATGACTGTTAGGTTGTGAAAGGGATTTTCTCAGTTAAGTTCCTAATGATCTGAGAGGAAGTGGTGCCCTTGTATGCATATTTTACCTGTTCAGGAGGTGCTTAAATCCACATGCACCAGGGAAGGCTCCTGGAAGTCTGCAGAAGAGAAATGTTAAAAAGGGGTTTACTCAGAACAAATTAAAATTTACTGTGTGAAACTAGTTTCAATTTCATTGACTTCTCCAATTCACATAATACTTGATGCTGTAAAGTTATAGGAAAATTGTGTGTTATCGTAGTATGAGGAGTATTAGTATGTTATCATGTAATTAAACTATATAGTAATGCCCAAGGGAGCAGTTAAGATTACATGTTTCGTTTTAACTTCGTCACTTTCTGATTCTGCAATATTTTGTTTTCCAGTCTGAATGTTTTTAATAGTATTTTATTCAAGTTTAAACTGAAAGTGCATTAGTAAGGATAAAAGAAGGATCAAGTAACCTTTATACCAAAGGTGATCTGCAAATTTGAAGAAAAATTAGTATTCTCTGAATTTATTCACTAAAACTGTTCTCTGTTATTGGATCCATGCTCTTGTGCAAAATCAGAGTTCTAACGCTGCAGTAGCAACTGTTCTAAAGCTATGTATGGACTAAAAATGTTGGTTGGCTAAATAACGTTAGCAATCATGTTTTTTAAACACTAGTATAGTCAGGATTTAAAATTTTTAAAATGTTACTAGTCATGGTCACCTAGTTTGCATTAGCATTTAATACTTTTTAGCTTTTTTTTTTTTTTTTTTTTTTAAGATCTGACCTATTTTTTCTGGTCTAGACATTGCCTAAAGGTGTTGGTTATGGGTGGGCTAGTGTGTTGCTCCCTGTAATTTAATATAAGCTTCTCTTGGTGGTTCAACCACCAGCTTTTCTGACAACAGTTAGACCTCAGTCCTGAAATTGACTGACTGCAGGGGTGAAGCTTTGTTCTTGCATAGACCCCATTGGCTTAATTGAGGATCCACGAGAGGATAGGAATCTGCCATTCTCGTTGTTGTATAGAAATTCCCCAGAGTTGTAAAATTGGCTACACTATTATTTTTGCTAGAAGAGAGCATCTTGGGTGGATGGGAGAGTGTTTCTTTTTCCTTGGTGATGTAGAAGTGTCTATCTTTTTGGACGTTGAACCTCCTTGCAATTGTTTGCTTTTAAAGATTGTATATGCCACCAAAATATTGAATGAGACTTACGAAATACTGTGACACTATGTAATTGAAGACTATTGCATCATAACCTTACCTCTGCTCTCCTGTGATTCTTATTGCTCATTGCCTGTTTTGCTTTATTGCTTATTTGTTTTTAGTTATCAGTACCACACACACACACACACGTAAAAAGATTAGATGATTAAAAAAATCTTAACTCTTGCAGCGCTCATGGAAATACTACCTTCATGATATTTTTATAGACTGCCTACCTGTTCATCTACCATACAATGACATGTATGCATGCAAGTGGGGTAAGTGTACCAAGCAGGAGTAATAACAGTGAAGATGCATGTCTAAGACACATAATAGGGGAAATTATGACCATTAAATCACTGTGTGCTGAATGTTCCTTTCACTGTGTTTTGATTGTGTTATTCATCGTGTACCGTAACTGAGAGTGATTTCTTCTGATTTGAAGAAATTTTAAGAACACTTTTAAATTGTCTGCTTGTAGGTCACCATATTCTTTAGTGATTTATTTCCATGTTTATAGAAAAAATAATTTGAGTTATCTATAGTAGGTATAATACTTCAGCTTAGTGTAGTTTTGCTCTGAAGTGACAATAGATCTGTTTAGTAAGCTCACTTTTGAGATTTAGGTATTGTCATATCTAATATTTGTAACTAGAATATGAAATTTTCAATATCTTTTTAATCCTTATCCTTCATGGATAATAGAGCTATGGGAAACAGCAATATTCTGCTTTGATTAGTGCATCTGTAAATGAATTGTTTACTAAGTTTGACTTCCAGGGACATCTGCCCTCTCACCTGTACAACTCCATTAAGTCAGATGGGTTGCACAAGGTATAAGAGAGGGCAGAATTTATCTAGTAGAGTCTGTTACTTGTGGTGATGCAGAAATAGCACAGCTGGAATTTCAACCTGCAGGTTGAATTTTCAGAACTGTCTGCCAGAGTAAAACATCTTTTTACCTGTTAACTAATTTGATATGCAAGTCATCAAGACCTAGAAAAGAACCTGCAGTGCCTTTTTCACAGATACACCTTAATTCTGGCATTCTCAAACCTTTAAATGCTTGACTTTTCACCGTTAATCTTTTAATGGAGTTTCCTAAGTTAAAATTTAGCTGCAAAAAATCCATTGTGTGGTTTTGGCTCTATCTTCGGGCTTTGACAGTGTTCAGACATTTAGATCCATAGCACAGACTCTTGTCACTTGAGCTAATTTAGTAACTGGTAGCACTGTAAATCTGTTATCCTCTATGTGGATCAGTTACTAGAGGGGGACAAAACATACTTTGCTGTGGGTTTCACAGCTATTTCTTGACAGCAAAGGAATATAGAGATTGAAGACTCCTGGATTCAACCCTAGGTCCTGTGGCATTGTGCTTTAGTTGTTCTAAACCCTTATGCCTCTGTGCTTCTGGTGTGCCAATGTCCCCCCTCTGCCCTTGTTCCTCTTGCACTTCTGCTATTAATCAGATAGTCCCACCAGTTCCTCTCCCCCACCCCTCCGCTGCCTCATCAGGTTTCTGTTCCACTCCTCCTCTGTTCCCCGGCTCTGGCTCCTCCAAGCTCATTTTATCCACCTCCCTGTAGTCCTTCCCCTATGCAGAGCCAAACATGCTGCCTCACGGGAGCTCGCTGTAGCCTGCCCCCCAGATTTACAAAAATTGTCCCGGGACACACACTGAGCCCCTGTGGGCCACGTGTTGTGCAGGCCTGATATAGCTATGTCTCAGGATATTTTACAGTGCACTTAACTGATATGGTTCACTAGCAACATGCCCTGAAAACCTTGATACTTAATTGAGACCTGCCATGGGGCAGCAATGGAAGTTAATTGTCCTCCATGTACTGGCTGCGATAGACACGGAAGTGGCCTTCATCCTGCTTCTTGATGATGATATTAAATCCATAAAAATGTTTTAGGAAGGGAATTAATGCATGTTTTCTTAAGTTTAATTATGTTTAAACTTTAAAAATGATTTTGTGTATTAAATGTAGTTCTGTTGCCAAAGACTAATAACTTAACATTAACATGGCTAAAACTGAATTCCTGATTCTTCTCTTTCCTTTCCTGTTCTTTGACACTTTGAATACCTCATTGCACTTACCATCAACTTTAGGCCTGCTTCTGGGGCATCAGATTTGTCTCCTCTTACTGTCTTCTCTGCCCTAAGCCTCACCTTCCGGACAGTGTCAGAATTTGCTGTTTCTCCCCTTATAATACTTGAGAACATAGGAACATTATCTTTCTGGCAAATAGCAAGAACTTTTCTTACAGGCCATTGTCATCTCCTGTCTTGATTACTGCCCTCCCTGATGCTCATTTCACCTCCCTACCTCAAGTGAATACAAATTGTAGCTGTTGAGATCCATCTTTCTTGTGCAGTATTCTGACTATAACCCTGCTGTTAGTAACTGTCCTAGCTCCTCTCATTGGGTTCAAGCTTAAACTTTGTGTTTATGTTCAGGGCCCCCTCATAACTCAGCTCTTGGTGTTGTATAATGTCACTGCCCTGCCCTTTCCACTTCACCAGTGATGCTTTCCCCCTGCCCTTTCATACTGCTCCCTAATTATAGATTGTTTTTCCTGAGCTGATGGACAATGCAATTGCCTCTCATTTAAATCCCTCTGTAGCGAGGTTGAGACTCAGTGGTGTGGCACCTTCTGCTGGTTACCCTTGAATTGGCTCGATTCCAGCTCAGAGCGCCCTCTGCTGGCCAGTGGCTCATCTGCCTCAGGCCATCTCAGACCCAGTGGCCTTTACCTCGGGATTCTGCCACTGCAGTACCCCAAAGTCTGCGTCTCCCCTCCCTGGTGAAACCCCAACTCACTATCTCAGCCTGGGGAGTTGTCAGGCTGTAGCTCCCCAGCTCCTCTGGCCTTTCCCGAGCCCTGCTCTGCTTCACGTGCCGCTTTTCTCCCCAGCAGCTCGGTCCTTCTCTCTCCACAGCTAGAGAGAGAGAGAGAGACACTCTCGCCTTCTGGACCTGCAGCTCTTTTTTAGGGCCCAGCCTGGCCCTGATTGGATGTCTCCCAATCATTTTCCTATTGGCTCCTCAGGGCAGCCTTTTCCAGGGCTGTTTTTAACTCATTCAGGGCCAGAGCAGGGTGAGCGCCCCGCTCTCTTCCTTCATGATGTCTACAAGAAACAATCAAGTTATCTGTTTTTATTTGGATGAAATGCTTATTTATGTAGATGCAGGGTAAAAAACCTAATGGGAAATTGCTGTGGTGGAAAATGAGTGGGATGAATTGTTTAACAAATCCATCAAAACATACAAACAAAGTAGCAAATGTAATTTATAAGACACTTCCATATTATTGTAATCATTTTGCTTGTAAGAATTATCCCTTTATCCTCTCTTAATCTCAGTAATTTTAGTTGGTACGCTTAGTTGGAGAAGGATATGACTTCCTCTGTGTTTAGAGGGCTTCTGGTATATACAGGAACTCCTCACTTAAAGTCGTCCCAGTTAACACTGTTTAGTTGTTACATTGCTGATCAGTTAGGGAACATGCTCTTTTAAAGTTGTGCAATCTTCCCTTCTAACGTCGTTGGCAACCACTTGCTTTGTTCACTGCTTGTAAGAAGAGCAGCCCATTGTAGCTAGCTGGTGAGTGGTTGGAACCAGGGTGGACTGGCAGCCGCCCTATCAGCTCCCCACTCCCCTAAGTTCCCTGTTCAGCAGGCTATTAAATTGCCAGCAGGTCAGCTGTCCCTCCCCCCACTGCCATGATGTGCTGTTCCTGCCCTCTGCCTTGGAGCTGCTCCCTGAGACTCCTGCTTGCTGTGTGGGGAGGTGGAGGGGATGAAGAGGGGGGCTAATGTCAGGGTGTCCCCCTCTCCCATGCTCCTGCACCCCATTTACCTCATCTTCCATAGAGCAGGACGGACACACAACGGAGGGAGGTTTCCACAAGCTGATCTAATTAGCAAGGCAGTGTACTTAAGAGTCTGCATACTTAAAGGAGAATCTCTCTCACAGACGCAGGGTGTGTGTCTGTCTCTGCCCTCCCTCTGCACAGTGTGAGTTAACCCTTGAGAGCTCAGTCAGTTGCTAGTTCATTTAACAGTAAGGCATTCCCTGGGAAATATCGCACTCTCTGACAGCTCCACCTCAACCAAGCTTCACAATCATCATCACTGTGTACCAGTATTAAATTGTTTGTTTAAAACTTGTACTGTGTGTGGCGGTGTGTGTGTATGTATGTGTGTATAGTCTTTTGTCTGGTGAAAAAAATTTCCCTGGAATCTAACCCCTCTCATTTACATTAATTCTGATGGGGAAATTGGATTTGCTTAACATCGTTTCTCTTAAAGTTGCATTTTTCAGGAACATAACTGCAACATTAAGTGAGGAGTTCCTGTATAGGACACGCTTACACTTATTATATTAATAGAAGCCTGCTTTCTACTTTGATTTAGAAAAACAACAGTACTAAATCTTTAATTTGTATAAAATCGGAGTAAAGCGTGAGAAATGTTTACATGAATGAGTGCCAATATTACATATGTATTTCTTTATTTTTAGCATGCTATTTACATCTAAAAGGTGAACATTATGTTGAAGAAAAGACATTGCCATGAACAGTGCACCACTTTCTTGCGTAAGTGTGATTTGTGAATTCTCATGTTTACTACATTATGTATGTGAGGGAGAAATGATCCACAATTTGCTATAGAGGGGATTCTTGGCAGCACTCATCCTACATAGTCTGTTTGCTTCAGATTAGATGAAAATTGTATAGTATAGGAAAGTGCAACGTTATACTCAAGACCAGAAAGAAAGAGGCTTAAATAAGAGGGCTGGTTGTCTTCCTTTCTGACAGTAATACTATAATTGTTAAATATTAGAAGAACTTCCTATGTCTCTGCAGTAAAAAGCCTATCAAGGTACTAGTTGTTTTAGCTTATGTAAATTCTGTTAAGACTAGTTGCCTATAGAATTGAATTTTGTAATGGGTAACATCTGTTGAATCAACAAACAAAAAGTGACAAGCCCATAAATTGCCATAAATTGAGATAATTTTTTGAAAACTAAAAGTTGCTGATCTATTATTCGTTGATTATTGCTTTAAAGGTATTTCAATGGAGGTCTGAGTGTGTCATATATATACACACTACATCACCAGAATAATTTATTAATGTTAAGTTTAGAAAAATATTTAGTAGTAATTTTGCTCACTCATTTGAACCTACTAGTAATCTGAGAAATTATATCATCAGAGCACATTCAGTAATTTATAAGACTTAGGATCCACTCTGACAACTAGGTCATACTTACCTCAAGATAGATTCCATTCCTTTCAGTTGTTAATAAATGGGGTAATTGCTTGCTTAATTATGAGAGTATGGACTTACCTCACATTATTAGGCCATCTGTACGAATGTGACATCTTGCTTGCCAGGCTTTTCCTGAGATCCCTATGACTTTGTCTCAGATCAGTCTATTCCCTGGCAAAGCATTATGAGCAAGACAGTTGTAACTTCATCTTACCTCCTCAGGGAACTGTCTTGGTGTCTGCACCCTAGCAGTGTCAACAAAGGAGTACCATTCAAGATCCCTTCGTTGCCTAGAATGTTAGTGATGGACATGACCAAAATGGAATGACCCTTAGAAGACGTGAGGCTATGCATAAAAGTATTGGAACTCAGGGCCATCAGGCTAGTGTGTGAAGCATTCCTACTAGTCCTCTGGCAATTGATAGTATAAATACTGACAAATATGTTGGCAATATACCATACAAGAAACAAAGGGGCACCACCTTCGGTCCTCCCACCTCCTCATCACCCACCCCTGCAGTTCAGAGAGGCAGTCATACTATGGAACTGGTGTTGCCTGCATGGTTTAATCCTGACAACCTTGCACTTCCCAGGAACCAGCAACAACTTAGTGGATTTCCTGAACAGTCAACCATTAGCCACAAGTGGTGGTTGCTGCAGTCCCTCACAAACTCTTATTCCATCAACATAGGAATCCTGGTAATAGATCTGTGTGCCATCAGAAACAATGCAATGTATCCCAACTTCTTTTCCCTAGTCTGCATGAGTCCTGGATCCTGGTTGGAAGCCTTCCTACTGAAGTGGAAATAAGGGCTGCTGTATGCCTTTTATCTGATTGTGGGCCTGACTCATCCTCATAGCTGCTTACTGTCTGAGAAAGTTCTGGCTGATGAACTTGATGAACACATTTCCACAACCCCTAAATCAGGCTCCTAGACCTATTGTCTCAGAACCAGGGACAAGTATTAAATCCAGATCTACATCATTACAGCTAACTGTTTGGATGCTGGCAGGATAAATATCATGGAAAAGGACTACTCTTCACATGTTCAGGAGATCCTGGCACAAAGCAGGAACCATTCCACCAGGAAGACTTATTTTTTCAAGTGGAAGAGATTTTTCCACATGGAAGACCCATTATGACCTAGTGTCTGAACAAGTATTGATAACTAAAATTCTAGATTACTTATTGCAGTTAAAACAGTCTGGACTCTCTGGTCTGATCAAGGCATATCTAGTAGTAATATTGGCGTGCCATCTTCTGATATAGTTGGTTTTAGTCTTCTCTCTTCCAACCATATTGAAATTCCTCAAAGGTTATCATATCAGAAACAACCATGATTTAATTGGCAGAGGTCAACAGTGGGAAGGGCATTGTGCCTTGCACTCTTGTACCATCTAGGCAGGGAATGGCAATATGGCTCTTCCTTTCTGTATTTGCACTTTGATTTTGTAGCATCATGATAGTTTGTCATGTCTATTGATTTAGTTTAACAGAAGATAGTATTACTTTTTGTGTATGCCAGAAGGAGATGAAAAAGGTGACATCTGTTCTACTAAAATGGTATTTGAAAATGAATTAAGTTAAATAAAGAACAGTATTCAAAGAACTATTTTTAGAACGTGATAATTATAAAGTTTGCTTTAAAGAGAGACATCTTGAGTCTAACTTCCAGGTAATCCTAACATTTAAAATAGAACATATGTGAAAGGATATTGTTGAATAGTCTTGGGATGAAAATTTGACCTCTAAGATTGCTGGAATGTGATGGGTACATGTCATCTGAACTTCGAGGTTTTAAAATTACCTTTATCAGTGATTCAAATAGCAAACAATAGCCACCATTCATGTAGGGCCTAAATAAAGTCCTTTTTTGATCCTTCTATTGGACTTCTGTGGCAGCTGAACACGAACATACCATATCCATTTTGATGAAATTCTTGTTGGAACTAGAGCCCAAGCAGTGAAGTGAATTGAACCAAAAAATATGTCATGACAAAACTATTCCTTTAATAAAAGAAAAAAAAAAGTGAATGTTGTTAAGGAAATAGGTTTTATTTTCAAAGCTGGCAATACTAGAAATAACGGAGAACAATATATTGAAAGCACTTGGCACTCTTTGTTAAGCGTTACGTTAAGCATCAAAAATAAGATGTCTTACCATTCAGATAAAGGAAAAGAAATGTGTAGTTTTGAATCTTTTTTCCTTTTAACTTGAATGAGTTTATTAGCTTCAGAGAATGAGTGTATATGGTGTTTGCCTGAAGTGCTATATCAGTTGCTTAAAAACTGGCATAACTGATTTGATTTTATAGACATTCTTTAAGGTACAATGTCAAGACTGTACACTAGATAGTTCAGGCTGGATATGTTTTTGTAAAAAGTAATGTATTAACAATCTGTATTAAAATTCTCCTTTCAGATTTTCCTGCACAGCTCCGATTGAAGTTAGGGGGAGTTGTGAATATGAATCTGAGGGCAAAAATTAGTCACTATGGTAATGTTGTGCAACAAGGGTATATAAAAAAGTTCTATGAATTATACTTTAATCACGTGACACTGTAAGAAGATATCTTGTTCCAAATATGTATATTCTTTTTAATTTTCTTTTTCATTTACAGAGTCTCTGTAAATCCTGCTGGTAGGATACACACCGAGTATATATTTTGCTTCAAAGACTACCAAGGAAAACTATTTTGCGAATGGGATGAATATGCAGCCATTGACTACTTACCAACTGCAATTTAATGACTGATTAACCAGCTGGAGCACTTAACTAGTGATGTTTTCATTCTCACATTATCCCGTTTGAGTTTGCTTGTCTTGACTGAATAAAAATAATTCAAAGTGGAGTACCGTAAACTTGATATGGATGGTAAAAAGAAAGACAAGGACAAACCAGATGATAGAATGGCACGGCCTACTGGGCGTTCAGGTCACAATCCACGTGGCACTGGCTCTTCGAACTCTGGAGTGTTAATGGTTGGACCTAACTTCAGAGTTGGCAAAAAAATTGGATGTGGTAATTTTGGAGAACTGCGATTAGGTAAGACTGGTATTCCTTATTCCACTCTATCTAATTCAAGATTTACATGCAAATTATACATTTACAATGTTTTTATCTTCCATATATACTATTTTTCCTATTGCTCATTTTTTTTAGTGTTGCACACCTTCTGAAATAGTTTTTCTTACAGAATTACCTAGTCTTTAATGTGCGCTCTCTCTCTGTTAGTTTGTGTGTCTATATATGTGTATATATATTTATATACAGCATAGTAATACTGTAGACAAAATAATGACTACATACATATTAAAAAGAAGTAAATAATTTGGTTGAGCATGTCAGTTGAAGTCATTACTTTGTCACCAGTATTACTATGCCGAGCTTGTGAATGCTTTTGTTTCAGGCTAAATTAAATTCATAACTTTCTGATACAAGGGAAGAATAAACAGAGATCTACCCTCACTGTATATTTAAAGTGTGCATATACTCTTTTATATTAAATGATTGAACTGAACATTATAAAGGTTGCAATGTTTAAAAGCTATTTTATTTGCCTTAGGTACACTATTAGGTATTAGTTTTTTAAAATCTAGCTAAGTAACATAGTTCAGTTTTGTACATTAGCTTTTGTGTTCTAAGTATGTCAGATTAAGTTTGCTTATACAGTAACTGCAATACTAGTATTAAAAAATATTACCGTTTTGTGCTCAGCAGTGACACAAGTGTGCACTCTGTCTGACACTTGAATCTGTTTTGAGATTGTCTGTATTCCATGGTATTCTTCATGAAATAAGTTGTCCTGAACAACAACCGACGAATAATCACTGCAGAGCAGAATACAGACCACAGTTTAAACTTTCCTCATGAAAAGAATAGCTTCTCTTGCAATAGCCAACCCTTGTAAGCACAGGGCATTCGTTTAAGTCCAAGAGTGCATTTTTCTCAATGTTTTCATTTTCCAACATGCTTATTCATACTAAACTTATAAACAAATCTGTTAGCACAGACTTTAGTATTCTGTATGCACTTCTAGATTATCCAGTGAATTAACTGCAATTCCAGATATGTTACTGTTTTTTTCCCTTCCTTTTTCACACTCTCAGCAGGAAACACTATGAGTTTAGTTGCGTTCCAATCATTTGTGGCTGTAATAAAACTGATAAAATAATATTGTGGGTCTAAATTTGTCCTCATACCTATGAAGTTTAGAATTTAGGCTATAACACTGTCCTTAACTTCTCTTTTTGCTAGATATTTTTCAATGGATTTCAGACATTGTATGAACTAAATAGAACTAGTGTATTAACTCTCTTAAATACCATTTGTTAAGACAACTATAACAAATTCAGGAAGTTTATTTTTTTTCAGACATTTCATAACATAATTTATTTTTGTCTGGTGTCTCTTCCTTTTTTGATAAACACAGAAATGAGAAATAAATTCTGTGACATTGACAAAGCCTGTAGGAAGCTATTATCTGTCTTACACAATAATAAATATATATTTATATCTTTTTTAGTTTTAGTTTTCCTAGTAAGTAGAATGGAAGCAGGGAGAAATAGACTCAGTACTTGTAAATCTTTACTTTGCTGCTTGTGGTGATTGGGATTTCCTAAATGTAAAAGCAACTGAAGGTAATAGAGAAGTAAACTTCTATCTCAACAGCTCAACTTGCTAGTGTGCATAACATGCAGTGTTAGCAGTGGATAATCTGCTGACTTTACATACAGATGAGCATGAGATTGAAACTAAAAAATCCCATTGGCTTCACTTTGTGAGCAATAGACAGTGGAGCATGAACCTAAGAGAAATAGAATTAGATAACTGACAGGGAAGGAAAGATGTAAGGAAAGGAGAGCAGTGCTGTTTCCCTTCCAGTGACGACGTGCATTGGCTGCCTTTACTTTATCTGCCTCTGCTGAAAGTGAGTGTCTGCTTAGAGCGTGAAAAGTCTACATATCAAAATGCATTGTATAAAATCATTTAAATTTCTAGATCATTCACATTAAAAGTAATTATTAAAATTAGATTGGTCATAAACTCCGCTTTAATTTAAAACAAAAACCTATGATTATTTGACATTTGGAATTTTGCATCTGTGAATGTGGTGGCAAATAATTTAGGATCCAATCCTACAAAGACTTATGCATGTGCTTAATATTTTGCATTTCAATGAAATGACTTACAAGTAGTAAGGTTGAGGCATGTACATAAATCTTTATGGGGCTGGAGTCTTAATGTAGAGCAACAAAGTTAAGACCTGGGGTAAATGTGTGATTATCAGATAGGACAGTGGTTCTCAAACTTTTGTATTAGTGACCCCTTTTACACAGCAAGCCTTTGAGTGCGACCCCTTATTATTAATTAAAATCACCTTTTTTAATATTTAACACCATTATCAATCCTGGAGATGAAGCAGGGTTTGGGGGTGGAGACTGAAAGCTCGTGACCCCCCCCATGTAATAACCTCATGACCTCTTAAGGGGTCATGGCCCCCACTTTGAGAACCCCTGAAATAGAAGGAGCTTAGCAACAACTTGGAAGCCATTGTGGTCTGTCTATGCTGGAGAAAAAAGATGTTGCCATATCTTTATGATAGCTTACAGTGGTTGGTGACATGGTAAATTGATCAGGACATGCAAGCAAATGAACAGACAATGTTGGATGTATTTAAGTGGTAGGCCACAACTGGATTAATTTAACAGTGGGCAGTGTTAAATTAATCCATAATGTGGGGTAGATTCTCCTGGGTTTCTGCGCACTTTGGAATCTTCTTTCCTCCCTCCTGATGGCTTTTGGGGGTAGAAGGTACCAAAAGGGAAATATCAGTCTGCAAAAACTTCAGGTCTCTCCTCCTCTTACAGGCATATGGTCCACCAGCAAAATTCAGAATCTTACTGACTTTTGGGAACTGAGGCTTTTAGTCTTTGTAAGCACTAGATAGTGTGTTCAAGTTGCAACAAACTAAAGTCTTAATTTTCTGAATGGACATAATTTGAATTCCTATTGTTTTCAACTCAACCATGCCTCCATGGTGCTATGAGAGAAAACTTATGTTGCTGCTGCCTATAACCGATGGTACATCGTGTGCCTAAAGAGAGGAGTTAAAGCTCCAGAGCTGTCAAATCTGAAGCCTTTTATAAGTTCAATATATATTAAAATGGCACCATTGACTTGAATTTTTTAATTTAATTTGAGTCAATTTTCTGATAGAGCATCCTATAATTAGTTGTCAAAACATATTTAGTGGAGAATTTTAAAAAATCAATATTGACAGTCAACAAAATAGTGAAAATGTGCATATTACATCATTTTGTATATGAATTAAAACTGAAAAAAGAGAAATAATTCTGTGGTCTTTTAGCCGTAATAACCATGCAGGTTTGTTGTACAAACCATTAATACAACATTTTCCTGATTTGAAATGCGATTTTTCAAATCGATGATATTTTTAAAATAGCAAATGTCTCCCCAGCAAACAGGTTGTTTTATGTGTTAATTACCATCTTTCACCTTAACTCTGTTAAAAATTTTCCTGACAAAACTGCAACCCTTGTTAGTTTACCTCATGCAATTGGCTATATTCATCTTTTAAAACAAACCCTAAATCTGAAATTATTTGCACTAGTAAATTTTACAGTCTTGGTATCGTGACCGTGAACTTTTTCTTCAAGCATGTTTTTCTGTGAAATAAACAGTAATCAAATGCACTCCACTGTTCCACTTGAATAGCAATTTTCAGACTTTTTTTTCTCTCACCACCTCTTCACTCCATCTCAGTGTTTCTACTTTCCTCTTGTTTGTTCAGTTTTTGACTTTCATTTCCAAAATAGCAACCAAGATATTGGGAACTGGTGCTAACTGACAAGGTAAAGTCACTGAGGGCCACAGAATAAATAGTCTTGGAATCCTGCAGTGCTTTCTCTACAATTGGTCATTGACCCATATTGTGTCTCAGCAAAATTTCCAGCTTTTGATGCTCTTTGGGGCATATTCTGTGTGAAATGCATTCTCTTGATAATATATTATTAATACCATTAAATTCACTTCTTTAAATATATTCCACTAAAGTTTAGCAGCTCAGTTAAATATATTTTTAAAGTAGCAGCAAGTGAAAAGGTAGCTTTTAAAAGATCTAAACCTCTGTTGAGTTGCAAATCACTGAAAATAGGAATTAGTAGAGTACAAATGTACCCTTTCTTGCAGTTAATTTCTTCTTGAGCTTTCTGTTGGAACAGTGCATATTGTTTTGTTTAATTTAATTGATTTTTCTTTCCCATGCAACCTAGTTTTCTTATTTGAAAAAAAAATCCATATTAAACTAAATTGTAATCAAAATGCTTAAGTAGGATTTAAAATTATAACAGCATTTGACTTCCTTAATCTGGGCGTGCATAAATCTGATGTGTTCTTCAGACAGGCTTACTTGTTTGTTTAATTTTCTGTATTTCACTAGCAATTAAATATTTTCTTACTCTGTTGAAAACATTGGTTTTTTTTTTTCTGGGATTGTATCTATTCAGTTATGTATTTAATAGAGCAAGGCCTGGAATTTTGGGGCCAAAATAAACAGTAGCAAATCTTGTTAGTTGTGTTAATTGAGTAAATTTTATCGCTGATTCTGCTTTACTTGGGGTCTGCCAATATTGATACTGAGAATTTATCTTTGATAAAATACACTTTGAAATCTATTATGTATTAAGTTAAAGGAATATTTCAATTTAGTTGTCGAAATATTACCCCCCTCATGCAAAAAGAAGCAATGGAAGGGGGTCAGAATCACCCTTTTGCCAACCTATTGGGTCATTTGCCATTCATTGTTTGGTCATGTGTTAAGGTCACGTGTTACTTCAATGCAATGAAAGCACGCCATAGGATGCTATTGGAGCTGGTCACAAGCCTGAGTGTTACTTGCCGAAGAGCTTATTGACAAAGTAGCGTGTTTAGTTGCTGAAGCAAATAGCCATAGTGGAGCCTCATTAATATTTTATGTGGATGTAGTTTTTGGCAAAATGGATCTCTCTCAATTCTGTCTTTAAAAGCAACTCCTGGCAGAGTCTGACATTCTTGTTTTTGTCTTTCTTTAAGGAAAAAATTTGTACACAAATGAATATGTGGCAATTAAGCTGGTAAGTTAATATTTTTTGTATTCAGACTGACTTTTCTCAATATTTGAGATGTGACTTGGGTTAGAAATTTACTTTCAAATACTGGTTTGTTTATGCGCAACTAAGTCTACTTACATGTATTACCACTGAACTAGACTAGTTTCAGCTCTTGTCACTATTTTCATGGGTGAACCAGACTGAACACTATTTCAGGAATCTGTCCACCAGTCATACCAGGTGGGATTCCTCTTTCCTGCAATAGCAGTAGAGGATTGAAAAATGTGACATCAGACAAAACCCAAAGGAAAGCTCCTTCAGTGCAGCAGGAGAGCAGCAGTGGAGATCCTGGATGACTATTTTTCCAATTAACTCTACCCCAACTTTTCAGTTTATCTTGTCTGTCATCATTGCTACTCTTGCTTCTCACTGAACAGGTAGCTGCCTTTTAATTAATGAGATATCTGTATAATGTGAGATCTTTGATGTAATTTACTAATGAATACTTGTAATTTCCATGTCAGATGTGACGCGCTTTTGACAATGACATTCTTTCCCACACAACATTTTAAGGGCTTGTCTGCATGAGGGGTTTAATTCGTAGCTTTTTGCTGTCAGGTAACGCACGTTACGGAAGCTGCAGTTATAGCTTGCACCCAAGGCACTGTACCTTCTGTAAACATGCGTCATTCTGTACACTCGGCAGCAATTTGCTGTGAACTGTGTGTATGGCACTCTGTAAGTGTGCTCCTCTTCTTTGCTGTTGAGTAGTGTGTATTCTGGGATTTTTCTCGTTGTGTGTTTTGGGATACATAGTGGAAGCCAGGCTGGTTCTGATGATTTTTTTAAAAATTCTATGATTCATTTTTCTCTGCCCCTGCACCATTTTTGAATTGCTTGGCAGCTTGGGCCCAGCAATGCTTGGTACCAATATGCTGGCAACCTTGATATATCATAACCTGCTTGGGCTGTATTTTAACACTGAATGCTGGATGAATTCAGTTTTGAATTTTGCCTGATGCACCATCAGGCAGACAATGTGATAGCAGCTGCTCCAGCAGCAGGAGGATCTCCAGTAGTGGGAGAACAAGAAAGACACCAAGCAGCTGAGTAGAGGACAGGTTCCTGGAGCAGCTTCACAGCATGCATGCGGCACTACTTCTGGGCTTGGAAAACCAGTATGGATTGGTGAGAAATGATTGTTCTGCAGACCTGGGATGACCAGAATTGGTGAGAGATTTTCTGGTTGGGGAAGCCAGCCTTTTTGGAGATATGTGCTCTGAACTGACCCTGCAGCTACAGCAGAAGTGTACCAACTTGCAGTGCCCTGTACACGTGGACAAGTTTCATACCCACTGGGGCCATTGTCAGGCAGGTGTGTGATGCCATTGAAAAGGTACTGCTCCCCTGGGTTATAAAGCTTGATAATGCACTGGAGGTTATTGATTTTTGTACTCATATGATTCTCAGATTGTATTGGGACAACTGATGAGGACCCATGTGCCCCTTTTCCTCCGCTTCCTCTCCCCGAGTCAGGGCTCAGAATTCATAAACAGAAAGGGGTATTTCTCCATGGTGCCATTGTAGGTTTATAGACGCAACTTCACAGTGGTCTGGAAGAGTCCACAGATCTTCTAAAATCTAGGTGTATTTAAATTAATAGTAGCAAGACTCCTTGGCCCTTGAAACACTGTGGATATTAATAGTGTGGACATTTCCTCCAGTTTTATCCTGGGAGACCTGGCTTACCCTCTGCTTCCCTGGTTAGTGAAGACATTCATAGAAGGATAGGACTGTCAGGGACCAGGACCTCAAGAGATCATTCAGTTCTGTTCCCTGTACTCCAGGCAGGACTATGTAATAACTAGACCATTCCTGTTATGTTTGTCTAATCTGATCTTAAAAACCTCCAATAACAGATTCCACAACCTCTCTAGGCAATTTGTTCCACTGCTTAACTGCCCTGACAATTATGACGTTTTTCCTCATGTCCAACCTGAACCTCCCTTGCTGCAATTTAAGCTCATTGCTGCTTGTCCTGTCCTTAGAGGTTAAGAATTTTTCACACTCCTCCTTGTAACAACCTTTTATGTACTTTTATGTCACGTTCTGCACAGCAGTGTCCACAAAAATGTCTTAATTGTGGTGGGTGACTACAAGACTTTCCTGCACTAATGCTTCTGCCCACATGGCAATGAGATCCAGGGTGTTGTAGAGCTTCTGTAGTATTATTTCAGGTATTGCAATAAATTGGCATCCAGAAGCGAATGGAGAAAATAGTGCTGTATGCCAGTTGTAAAAAGCGGAGGGGACAGAGCAGGAAAGCGCATGCAGGTAAACAGACAAGTCCATAATGGTCAATTGGAAAGCGATGTGGGATAGCCATTGGTTGACTGTCAGAGTAGTTCTCAGCAGTATTCTGTGCACATGAACAATATATGGGACCAACTCGCTTTGCAGCAAAGTTGGTTCATTTGGAACAGGACTCTTGGAATTTGCGATAAATACGGAGGCAGTGCTCTATAATGAATTGCATTGTTTATATGCAAGTATTTTCAGAGTGGATTAACTTAAAAAACTGTGGATTAACACCCCCGTGAAGAAGAGTCCTAAGTTTCAACCATTATTTAAATTGAAGTTCTACTGTTCTTAGATCTTATATATACTACAGGGGAAATGCGATCTAAGCTACGCAGTTTGAGTTACATGAGTAGCGTAACTCAAATTAACATAGTTTAGATCAGCAGTTCTCAAAGTGGGGGTCACGACCCCCTGGGGGGGTCACAAACTCCCTGTGCAGCTGAAGTGCCACCAAGCTGAATACTTTTGCTTTCGGTGGGATTTAGGCGGATATGCCGTGTGTATCAAAGTGTCTGCCCGAAAAGCCGCAAAGTGAAAGTTTCTGGTTTCGGCGGCTTTTCAGCATGTCATGTCTGCCAAAATGCTGCTGAAACTGGAAGCGTTCGGCTCAGCAGCATTTCAGCCAACACACGGGTTGCGGCGGCCCACGGGGACGAGAAAAAGGGCCACCGCCCCCACAAATTTGAGAACCGCTGGCTTACGTCTACTTACTGCGGGGTCCACGTTACGCGATTTTGATCAGAGATGTGCTCTCCTCGACTCTCCCTACTCTTCTTGATTCAGTGGAGTATAGGAGTCAACGGGTGGGTGATTTAGCGGGTCATTGACGGCAGATAAACTGCTGATGCATCGGTCGCTGCTTGTCGATCCCCGATAAGTGTAGACAAGCCCTAAGCTGTTGGTGAATTAATGATAGTTTCTGTAACAATGAAGATATTTCAGAATGAATTGAGGTTTTTAAAAACAAACCAAATAAAAAAAACCCCTACAAACAATGTATGAAGGTGTAAAGTGCCGTAATTTTTACTGACACTTCTTTTGGAAAAACTTTCATAGCTGTCTCTTGGTTCTACTAATCAATGAATGCCATGGAGTTATTGCAAATCAGTTGTAGAATATTTTTTGCACTACCTTGTATATTGAACATTCTGGTTATATAAAGTGAAATTTAGAATATGAAAACCTGAGCTGTGGAATAGCAAAACAAAAAATGGCAAGTCTAAAAAGTAAATGCTTTTAATGTAATTATATAGTAAGCTTATGAGTTGAACTTCTACCAAACTACTTCATGGTTAAGTCAGGGTTGCCAAATACAAAGTTCATTCCACAAGTAGGAACTGGTGTAAAAAACCATCCCAAACTAACTTTTCTCCCAAAGAACAAAATTATGTATCCTTACTTTAAATTAATTTTCCTTTTAAAATATGCCTGAAACTCTTTAAGTCCAGTACAAGTTGAATATGGGCGTAGTTCTTTCTGTGTTCAAAATGTGATAATTGCTGAGGTAGTGTAATCACAATAAACCTTTTGCAGGACTGGTGATTTTGGAGCACTAATTATATCCTACTCCTGATTAAGAAGAAAGTAGATCTGATACTGATTGGTTCGTTTATTAATTTTTTTGAGAAAGTTGCCACATTCATAAACATTGCCACTTTATGAATTATTTATAAAATATTGAGTTTAAATTACTAAGCTACTTCTATATTAATTTCATTCAGCCTCTGAAGTGATTGTGTTTTGGCATATTGATTTGCTAATTCCTCTGAGTCTTACAACAGCATCACTTGAAGGTTGTTTTATTTGCAGTCCTCTCTCTGCACTTGCTCCTCTATCAGTCCAGCAGGGCCTATTATAGTACCGTGGTTCAACAGTCTCTCAGCCCCTCTGAGATCTCTCAAATTGTCCCTGCTTGGAGGCAATGTCTTCACCCTTTCGGAGCTGCTCAGGCCCAGACTCTCCAGCTGGATCACTACAATTCAGTTCCTCTTCCAGGTATGCATCAAAGTCCAGAGTACTTCGTCAGTAGTTGGTGTGGAGGCCCTGGGCCTGTCCTACGGAGACCCTAAAGATAGCAACCGTCTGCCATGTCCCTTCAACTAAGCTGAGTCGCTGCTACATTCCCTGAGCCACTTCCCTGTGGCCCCAGCATGTTCTTCACCCTTGGCTAAGGGCCTGGTCCTTGTTGAGTCTTAGCAGCCAGCCCAGAGCTCCTTCTTGGCCTCTACTTCCCACGCCCCAATCTCTGCTAGCACTGCTCTGTCTGAGGTCCTGTAGCTCCCTCTGCCAGTCAGGCACACCATCCACATTCCTCCAGCAAAGAACTGAACTCTGCTCTGCACTTCAACTCCTTTTTATATGGATTTGCTAAACCCAGACTGGCTGTTCCTTGCTGCCCTTCTCTGACTGCATCCTATGCTGCCACTCTAGGCAACTTGGAGGACTCTCCTTTTCTGGGGTGGGGTATGGCAGGGCTGCAAGGCTTTCAGCAAGGGGACTCCGAGCCTAGTCAACCTAATTTCACACTGATATTCATGAAGGGATGGCGCTCTTGTCATAAAATGAGTTTTTAACTGTGGTTTTTTTATACTGTAATTTTCACAAGGATGTTTTATTATGCACTTTATTTAAGCAACAAAAAATATGCAAACTTTTGTGGTTTTGAATGTTGCATACATCATTGCACAACTGGTTAAATGAATTACTCTGAAACATCAGGTGTTTGCACTCTCCTACAAGCTGCCTGTGTTGACAGTAGCAGAAAGTGCTTTTACACTCACAGACTCCTGACATTAGGGATTCACAATTTTTTCATAATGTGGACCACATCTTAATAGGTTCTCATGAGCAACCTCTTTTCCTGTTCAGAAATATACCACCACCTTCCTTCGCATTTACAATGACCCCACCCCCATCCCTGTATAAATTGCTGGAGTTCTTGTATGGGGAAAAAACTGGGTAAACATTTCATGTAGCTTTACTTTTTAGTAAACTCAGACCTTATCTATGCAGAATTTTTTTTATATCCTAAGGTGTGAATTAAACAGATTATTTGTGCATTCCTTGTCGTCTTATCTTTTATTTTATTATCTTGCAGTCCCTCTCTGGCAAGCACATTTCTTTTGTTGCCCTGCCACATGTCATACTTCAGACTCTCCCACTCCTTCTATTATCTCCTCTTTTTCTCCCACAAATTCACTCCCTCTGCATGTTAAACCACCAACCAAATAAGCTTTCCCCAAAACCTTTATTCATAAAGATCTATTACAGTTCATAACAAACAATCTAAAAAAATACAGACCCATCAATATAAATGTACAATTATCTAAAGCAACTATGTACAGTCTTGTCCAAGTTCCCAACACTCAGTAGTTTTTCCTTTGCCGTGCTGTATCTAAGCATACACTGTAAGCTATTTAGGGTAAGGATTGTTTTGTGTGAAGAGCCAATGGAACAATTTATGTAATAAAGTAATAGTAGGATATGTGACTTTTTATAGACAGTCTGATACAGTATGCCAGATCCTCTGATTAGACCATATTGTAAACATTTTTTAATTTTTTTTTTAAATGAAGTTTCTCTATAGAAGACTTAATGCTCCGTGAAACTGAAAATAATAATTCTTTCCATCACTAAATAATCAGATTGACAAAACGATTGAGAGGAATTTCCTGTGATTTTGTCGTCAGTAGCCTTGAATCAGTTTATTCAGTCTCCATTCAACCTCTGCAAGATATGATTTCCCAACGGGAATGAAGAGGAAACAAAAGTGCTATGGTGTAGTCTGTCCCAGAAGTTGGAAGAACCCTTGGGATCCAGGAGGCAGACAGGACATTTAAGTTTTTAGAGATGAGATCCTCTGTTATTGCTGCCCAGAATGATCATATTCTGAAATATCTGCAGAGAGAACCTGGATTAGTTTTTATTTTATACTTGTAAATTCAGACAAAGTTAACAGGTTTGTATGGTTCCTGGAATGAGCGGTCAACAAGAAGCAATACTCATGTAATGACTCCGGTCTCCAATGGGAATCTGCTCCCTGAAACCATCCTGCAGTCAGATTGGTGCATTGTTAGAGTCTACAAACAAGACTGAAGGAGTACAATGTAGCAGCTCTGCAACAAGTAACAGTTACCATTGGACTGTGAGGCTGTAGCGGAACTAAAAATTGTTGAAATGAAGTGGTTTGCGGGTCAGTACTTTGACATTGTCATAGGACAATGTTTTACGTACATCTTGGGTCTTTGCTCACCCTAGTCCTAAGGGCAACTGTCTTTTGCAATGCTTAAATTTTTATCAAATTGTTATAAAAGGAAATGAATAAGGCAATGATATCTTGTTTCCTGGTGTGTTTTGAGTTTACAAATTAATATGCAATAAAAACACAGCACTCATAAATATTAGTGACAGGTGTATCTGTTTAACGTAGGAAAGTCTCTCTCATCACTACCTAGATGAGCATCTCACAAAAGCTGTTCATATTCAAACAGCATTCCTTTGAGGTAAGAAACAGTTCCTGTTTCTCATAAAGTTGTGTAGTAAGCATGTGGCGGAGCCAAAAGTTCATCTTACTCTTAACTACCAGACTGTCCTTCAGAGGAAGACCCATTCTCCTCTAAGGAAAACAAGGGACACTTCCCCTTGTGTGGCAACTTAAATATAATTTAAAAAATCCTGGTCCTGCATGGATGTAAAACTGACTCTGGTGAAAGCCGTCACAAAAAATTAATGATCTAAGGAATGCTGCAAGGCTTGTGAGGTAATTTTTCACATAGAAAATAGTGAAATATTGTGCTTATATATTTTGAAAAAGCTCATCCTGCCTCTTTTGAGAGAGTACAGTGTGCTGTTTGGATTCCTCAGCATTTGAACATCAAGAAAAAGTTAGGATAGTGGTAAATAGCTCAGTAGCATACTCCGGTAAATACCTGGGACTATAGTTCTAGGTCTTGGCTCAGGATGTCTTGAACAGCTCAGAAAACCAATTATATTTTTCTGCCTTTAAATCTGGTGCTTGATTTCTTTCTTAAGCATTCTTGTATATAGTCAAAATTGTTCATTATTGCTTTTAGCTTATTAGTGCAAATTTTATTAAGATGGACTTTAGATAGTAAAGAAAAACCTTCTTTACAATAGTTTTAATTCAAAATTCAAGGGCAAGGCGAGATTATACTGAACTATGCTCTTGTGTCTGTGAGAGATATCTATTACAGCCAACTGTGTGTGTTCTCAAAATTGTTACTTATGGAAACAAAATACACTCTGTAGATAATTCTGCATTGTCCTCTCTCACTGGAACCACTTGTTATGTGAAATGAACAATGGTAGAAATTGCATTTAGTGTTTGAAGCAGAGATAATTGAACATTGTTCATCAAATAGGTTATCCAACTTCTTTCCAGTATTAAAGCAAGTCTTCAACTGGTAGAATATTATGTTACACATTATTTGATAGATAACTAATCCCTCAAATCATCCATCAGATAATGGTGTAAAATGCACTAAAGCTGGAGAACCTGGCCATTGGAGACTTCCTCTTGACTAAGGGAATTTTCAGCGGGCATAGAGCTTTCAGATTGGTTTGCTTGGCTGCTTTGCACTTGGCAAATGAATTCCATTCTGGTAGTTTCCCAGAACTATTCTACCCTAGCAATTTTCCACCATTAAATTGGAACACACTCATATATTTTGAGACTAATCTCTAAATACTATTTGTAGTCTGATAAATAGGTAAATGCACTTCTTTTAAGTGAATTCCTTTTCCCCATGAAAATGCAGTTCTATACTGAGTGTTTGAGCAGATCATAGAATCATAGAATAGCAGGGTTGGATAGGACCCCAGGCGGTCATTGAGTCAACGTTCCTGCTCAGAGAAGGACCAATCTGCAACTAAATCATCCGACAGATTTTTGTCCCAGATCCCTAAATGGCCCCCTCAAGGATTGAGCTCACAACCCAGTGGTTTAACAGGCCACTGACCAATCCCTCCACCCAGATCAGACACACACACCTCCTTACCCTTATAAGAGGAAGATACCACATAACAGTTCATGGGACATTAATATTGCATTATATGATACTAGTTATATCAGAATTGCATAGTTTAGAAAAACTGTTATTATCACAGCACATTTCAACTATATTATTTAATTTTGTGAATTTGTGATCCTAAATTTGAATCCCATGCATATGTGAGAAAGCAATATTCTAAAAATAAAATATGGAGATATACCTATCTCCTAGAAATGGAAAGACCAGTCATCGAGTGCACTCCCCTGCCTAAGTACCAAGTACTGTCCCTGGCAGTTTTTTCGCCCCAGATCCCTAAATGGCCCCCTCAAGGACTGAGCTCACAACCCTGTGTTTAGCAGGCCAATGCTCAAACTACTGAGCTATCCCTCGCCCTAGGAGACAATTGTACAAGTGGATGAAAGACCCATATACTATACATTGGTCAGTGATACACCAGTCTAGCCACTTTTTCTATCTAGTTTAACTAGATATGCCAGTTAGATAACAGTGATCAAGTGATATGCTTTATTGGAAGGCTTTGAATAACCCACAATTGAAAGGTTTAAGAATAGCAGCCGTGTTAGTCTGTATCCATAAATAAGATGAGAAAGACTTTGTAGCACCTTAGAGACTAACCAGTTTATTTCAGCATAAACTTTCGTGAGCTATAGCCCACTTCATCGGATGCGTAGAATGGAACAGAAGTAAGATGTATTTGTATACACAGAAAGAAAAAAAAGTTGTACATTAGCATACCAATTCTAAGAGGCTGTTTAATTTGGATGGGCCATTATCAGCAGGAGAAAAAAATACGTTTTGAAATGGATTTCTGTGTCTGACAGGAGATAACTATTGAAGGTAAATTAACTAGGGAAATGCAGTCAATTAGTGTAATGAGAGAACCATTTGTAAGTCCTATTTAGTCCTTGGTTTATTGTGTCCAATTTGAAAATTAATTCCAGTTCCTCAGTTTCTCGTTGGAGTGAGTTTTGGAAATTTTTCTGTTTCAAAATTGACACCATCTTTAATGGAATGGCCAGGAAGGTTGAATTCATCCACAATTGAAAGATGACTTTTAAAGGATCACAGCTATTATCAGTTTCTTGGTCTTTGCACAGTTTTTTTTATAGAACGGTATTTTCAATTACATTGAGTTTATATTAAATGTTATACTACCCCAGATCTACTAAGTCAGCTGGTAACACCCAGCGTATTTAGATTACAGAACCTTTGTAGTTGTAAAGTGTAAGGATGTGCAAGACATTGTGACGTTAGACTGCTAAGGGCGCTCTCATCCTTGACTCCAGGAAAGGAAGGGGTGCTCACACCTCCTCCGGGGGTGTGTGCTCATTTCCCCCCCTCCACACTCCTGGGAAGGAAAGGGTACTTTCGGCCACTATTATCAGTCTTTGCCCTGTTATCGCATATGTCCCATGCTGGAGTACTTAGCTTTCAAGGTCTGCTTGCTTTGAAATGAAACACCTGTTTGCATCGTGTGATACTAACAAGACAGAAACAAGGTATTAGTTATTCATGAGATATGCATGAGATGCAAATGTTCCTGTTATTTCTTTGCCTGTGTGCCCACGCGCAGTGGGCTTCTTCCCCGGGCATTGCTCCGATGCGTCGGGTCCCCGTCTAGGTGACAGCAGCGAGAGGGAGCCCCCGCTGCGGGTGTGTCACTTTGCCTTCAATAAACTCACTACTTCTATTCAACAGCTGTTTGTGTGCCTCGTTCCTACGGGACAGAAAAGTACCCTGCAACATAAAGGATTCTTGGTACCTTTTCTATGAGAAACTCTTTCTTCCACTGTTTGCAGGAGACCTTAGATATTCAAAGGAAGGAGTGTCCTTGAACTAGGGAAATGCTTTTTTTGTCATGAAATTGCCTTTCAGCTTTTGCTGAGGTATAAACTGTTAAAAATAAATAACCATTCCCCTTCTTTCATGCGTTCCTCAGGAAAATTTTGACAGCTTGCCAAAACAACCAAACACACGAAACGGCTAAACGCTGCTGTTACAGCAGCAAGTGCTACACTGGGAACACCTGGGAGCTGCCAGAGCAGCTATATGGAGGAACAGGAATAGAAAAGAGAGCCAACCTGAGCTCCCCACCTTCTGGGCACAGCCCATGGCACTAGTGGCCTATGCTGCCCCTGGGGGGTACTCAACCTGGGCGTGATCTTCCCAAATTTCCAGTGAGGAGGTGGCAGGAGAAGGAAAGAGAAGCACAAAGCGTAGTCATTCTGGACTGCTCCCGGATCTAGCAGTCCCATCCTGTCCCTCTCCTCTCCCTCCTCCTCCCCACCCCCGATTGTATAATGAGGGGTTGTTAGTTGCACACAGCAGAACTTTATTTAAAAAATAAACAGACAAAAAAAAGACCACAACCTGGTGAAATGTTTAGTTTGCAGAATCAGGCAACTCAAAAGGTAGGAAATGGCACATTTGTAGTAAACCTCTGCAGCTTAGTTGTGCCTCCTTGTGCCTGTGAATAAGTCTTAATTGCATGATCACATACTTTTTTCCCACGGGATTCCTGTCTCATTCAATACGCAGAGGTCAGAATGAAGATTTCATGGGCAACTGTGAATCTGGCATTTACCAGCTAACTTTAAATTGCTTGCCTTTGCAAAATAATCCTGTTCTGACAGTTTTTTAAAATCTAATGTAGAATTAATTTGGGATGGGGACTGCTTAACTTTCTGTAATCTGTTCATGCCAGTTCGTTTCACCGTGTACATTTTCACTAAGTATTGACAGCATAAAACTGTTTTTTGGTAAAGATGTCTTAACTATATATTGATTATTAGAACAATGGATAGTAAATATTTCAAAAACTGTAATTGAGATAAACTGTCTTATTTTAAAGATTAAATCTTTTGTTTGCTTTTTTTCCCCTTTAAATTAGGAGCCAATGAAGTCCAGAGCACCACAGCTACACTTGGAATACAGATTCTACAAGCAGTTAGGATCTGGAGGTAAACATGTACATATAATGTATCAGACTGTAAAATAAGGTGAAAATTGCCAATGGATTAAACATGAGTTGACTGATCTTGGAGTGTAAGTGTCCTTTAAGAACATCTTTTTAAATCCGCAGGTGGCCATAGGAGCAAAACAAAAAATAGACTAAAAGCCATTTGGTTTCATATATAACTTTATTGCTGGAATATTTTCATGTCAGTACTTACTCGCTGGCTTATACACTCTGATGGAAATATGTTACGTAGTATATTTATACACTTTTTTTTTTCAATTGCGAGTGTGTGTGTGTATGTGTGTGTATATATATATATATAATATGTGTGTGTGTATGTATGTGTGTGTGTATATATATACATAACTTTGATTTATTGTAAATTGGTATTTTTTACCTATTGAAAATATAGCTTCCAAATACTTAAACCTTAGATGTTATAGAAGTTGTGGGTGTGAATTGGTGTGCTAAACACTTGTCTGTACAAACACTTAGTTGTGGCAAGCTTGTGTGTAAATCTGCTGCTCACCAAGTATCCCCGTAGACCCTTCTCATGCACACTAAAATTCCATAGTACTGTAATGTATCGTTTCTGAAATGGGAGCACATTAAAGTGCACAAGGGAACATTTAGTGCATGCCAGCAGGGCTCAGATGAACATTTAGTCTGTGGGAGGAAGAGGCTGTTCCAGAACTTCATTCCTCGATGGTTGGAAACTTTCATCTAATTTCAAGCTTAAACTTGATGGCCAGTTTATATTCTTTTGTTCTTATGCCAAATTGACCCTTAACTTAAATGAGTTCTCTCTCTTCCTAATGTTTATCCTTCTGATGTATTTATAGAGAGCTGTCATATTTCCCCATATCCTTCATTTTGCTAGGCTAAGCAAGCCAAGCTCCTTAAGTCTCCTCTCTGAAGGTTGGTTCTCCATTCCTCTGATCATGCTAGTAGCCCTTCTCTCCAGCTGTTCCAGTTTGAATTTATATTTCTTAAACTTGGGAGATGGGGATTGCACACAGTACTAGAGATGAGGTCTCACCTGTGCCTTATATATAATAATAATAACACTTGCCTATTTCTGTTGGAAATACTTTGCCTGATGCATCCTAGGATTGCATAAGCGTTTTTCATGGCCACATCACATTGGTGGCTCATTGTCATCCTACGATCAATCAATATTTCCATGTCTTTCTCTTATTGCTTCTGACTGATGCATACCCAGCTTATAGCAAAAATTCTTTGGTCCCTAAGTGAATAACCTTGCAGTTTTGCATTATTAAATTTCATCCCATTTCTCTTTATTCCAGTTTTCACGGTTGTCCAAACCTTCCTGTATGATATTCTGGTCTTTCTCCATAATAGCAATATCTTTAACTTTGTGTCATATTCAGATTTTGTGCCAATGTCATTAATGAAAATGTTGAATAAGACCTGGAGGAAAGATTAAAAACAAAACAAAACTGGATGTGTTTAGTCTTGAGAAAAGATGGGTTTGCGGGGGGGAGGGGGAAGGGACAGAGATAGACTTGAGAAAGTCTTCAAATAAGCTAATGGCTGTTATAAAAAGAATAGTGATCAATTGTTTGGCATGTCCACTGAGAATGCAGGACAAGTAGTAGTGTGCTTAATCTGCAGGAAGTGAGTTTTAAGATAGAATTTCCTCTCTCCCTCCAATATCTAACTATAAGGATAGTTAAGTACTAGAATAGGCTTCCAAGGGAGGTGTGGAATCCCCATCATTGAAGGTTTTTAAGAACAGGTATAGTGGATGATATTTTTTAAAAACTACATTATTGGATAGTTAAGGCTGCATAGTCAAGGCTGCATAGTCAATCATTCATGTTAGGGAAATTCCAGAATTAAGGTTGGTTGTTCAAACTTAATTAGCCACCTTGTTTGCGTACATTGTTAGTTTTTAATTCAATATTTTGTTTTATTTTAATTGTTTTGTGTGGGCCTGTGCTGTCTTTATTACACATAGTCCAAATTGTGCACTGAATACAGAATTTTCTCATGTTCTATTCTGTGGCACTCCTCACCTGAGTGCTTCACAAACACCTGTGAATTTTTATCTTCAAATGTTCTAGGTGAGGTGATGATTTTACCCCTGATTTACAGATGTGGGGAGCCATGCCATTGAAGTTAGTCAAAATTGCCAGTTGTCCACTAATTTGGGGTGAATAATTTGACAAGTGATTTTTGAGGTCCTAATTTTTCAGAGTACTGATTCATTTTATGATACCTGTGTATTCTAAGCACAGGTCCCATTGACTTCAGTTGAAGCCCTACTGTCTCAACTTGGGCTCTCAGGAAATAAGGAACACATAGTTAGTGGCAGACTGTGAAAAGTTTGGTTTAAGTGATTTGCCCAGAATCACATAGGAACTGTGTAGCAGAGGTAGTGATAATACCCAGTTCTTCAGAATTGCATGCAACTGTCTTAAATGCAAATTAAGGCACAAGTTACTGCAGTCCCTGTCCTCAATTACTACATACCTTTCTTCTGAAACAAATGAGGCCAGGGTAGTATAGACAGCAGCCTCATTCCATACACTTTGTGATGAATTTCAGAGCACTATTCATCCTATGAACTGAATGAGGAAGGAGTCCTGTGGGAAAAAAATGGTATGTGATTATGTAGACTATCATAATGCATATGAACAAGGGCTCCGAATTAAGGTTGTATGGACAATCTTATTTCTGGCATTTCCTAAACTTTGACTGCTTGACTTCGGAATCTTTATCTTTTAATACAGTTTTTTGTATGTAATTTCCTTTAAAAAAGGAAGCTGAAAAGAAATTCTGTCATGTAGAATCATAGCGACTCCCTCCTACTTTAATAGAAGGGTTAGAACTTCCAGATCTACAGCAGAGTTCAAATGATGGCAGAATTCTAGCAGTAACAGTATTCTAACAGCAGCAGGTTGACATCTTCTGTGGACCAATGACTCAAGGTCGATGATGCACGTTTTGTCAGTGTGTTGAGTCCTTTTCATAGTCTTCTCTCTCCAGCCCGGTTAGCTTCTTGACCCAGACTCAGTCTTCCCCTTGCCACCTCTCTGCGTTCAAATCAGGCTGCTTTCTCATTCTCCTTACTGGCAGGAGGAGCACTGAGTACAGGAGATGATGTCCCTGCTTTTGATTCCTGTGGCTTTTACCGTAACACCCTGGCTGCCTAGAGGAGCAATTGCAGAGAAAGTCCTCAGCCTCAATATTCCTGAACTAGCGTGTGACCACTCTGCAGATGAAATATTCAGAAAATTAGCTGCCAAACTATGTGAACTGAGATATTAAGAGGCTTATAACATGGTCAAATTCCTGTGGCTTTTCACAGGGATGACAAAAGACAAATCCGTGACACCAGACTGATGTGACTTGTCAAATTTCAAATCCATGCCTCAAAGCATGGAAGCACAAGAGGTTCTTAACAAAGTGGTTGTAAATATTTTTAAGATAGGCTCACCAATATATTTTCTCCTGACCCCTTTGAGAAATAGCTGAAACATTTTAGCTGAAACCAATAAAAAAAGGGTAAATAATTTCAGCCTGGGGCAGACAAATGGTATGGAAACTTCAGCACAAACAGTTAAAGTTTCCAAAGTTATAAGCTACTGAAACAGGGTTTTGTTAATATTATGTGTTAAGCAAGGCTACCTGTTCTACCTATAATACAATATTAAGAGCAACTGTTCTGCATGCAAGTGACATCAAAGCAACTCTCTAAAGCTGAAATAATAAAGCTCTTTGTAGAATATGTTCACCTTTACTTGTCAGCTATTATAGAAACTGCATTACATTTTCTGTGATTTTATTTTAATTGACTCCTGCTGCTATCTGATCTGTGAATTTTAGTGAAGTGATGTAGTGTGCCACTTGACAGAAGATGTTTTTTGAGTTATCAATAATAACTTGGCTGCTTTGTAGAAGTATGTATTCACTTTGTTTCCAGCATTTTAGTTGTAATAGTAACTGACAGAAAAAATTGTAGAACAGGGCTTTCTGCATACTCATTAATAGCTTTTTGTCAAGGGCTCTGATGTACTTATGTATTTCTACATTTATGCAGTCATACACTAGAAAAAAATATTTTGTTTCAAAAACCAACAGCTTGAGAACCGCCCCCCCATTACATCTGTCTGTCTCTTTTTGGTTTTTTTTGTTTTTTTTTTTTTTTTTTTTTTTTTAAAAAAGCTTTGACAAAATTATACACAAAATCCAGAACCAGTTACAATGTCTGGGCTGATTTACTCTTGTATGAATCCATTATGTAAGAGTGAAAGAATATGTGGATTAAATTTATCCAGTACCTCATTAACTTTCAGATTCACCACTCAATTTGTGCTTTTACATTGTTGACAAGCAAGGGTAAATGTACTCTAACTTGCGACTTAAACTTTTTAATTCTAAAATAGCCTCCCAAAAGAATCTTCATTTTTTTAAATCTAAATTGTGATGATAATCAGATTCACAAGGTCAAATTCTACATATTTTTCATACATTAGATTGGATTATGTTCTCTAGCTTGACATCAGCAGCTACCACTATCTGATGCTTTAGTGGAATGTGACTTCCTACTCCCCCAAAATATATGCCCAACCAGTTGTACACTGAGATGGGATGGGGAATCACACTGCTGGTGGCCGTGCATTCCATCAGAACTGGTGCTTTAGTGAAAACTAATTGGGGAAACTAGTTTTCTCAAATTAGTTAATTTAAATATATTTACTAATTTAATTTCCTTATATTATGTTGTTGATCTTTCACATAAATGATGTGCTTTTTCTTTAGCCAATTAAAAATTTTTGTGAAAACTCAATCACCCCTTTTTACACAGTCCCAATTCAAAAATAAGAATAGCTCAGTGAATTGTTGGCAGGAAAACATAACTAAAGGAAATACTTATTTACCCAGCAAGCGATCAATTTGTCAGCACTGTTGCAGTAAACTGAGAAGTCAATTTCAATTGAATTGCTGTTTCCAATACTCAAAACTATAGAATAAGTAAATAAAACTGATAGGCACAGGCATACAATGTGTACTTACTGCAGTCCAGAACACTTGACATACAAGGATGTTTGGAAGGTATTGTTACCAGTTCTTATCTGAAATTAAACTAGACCCGGGGGCATGAATAACACTCGGTTAATCAGTGCATATTACATTTTCTTGGTGCATGACATATTTGTATGGATGATGTGAGCACCATCCATCACTATTCAGGTAGAGTTTCCTATAACTAGAGAAAGGAGAGGAGCTTGAGGACTCTATGAAAGACTCTGCTTGGCCTTCACAATAGAAATCTAACCTGAAAGGTGCATGTTTCATGATGGTAAACACCTGTGCAAGAACCGAGAGAGACTGTTCTTTTACTACTGAATTAAAGAGAAGACTCAGCTTGAGGCCTGTCTCAACTGGACCCTGTAGACTGAGATAGGTACACTTGTAGAACCTGGTTTCGGAACTGGCTGTCATGGCCACTAATGTTGGTTAGAAATGTCACCACTCCATATTCTCCAACATCTGGATATAATTCCAAATCCCATTAAAGAATTATGTGACTGTACAGTAGTCAGAAATACAGTATACTTAACCAGTACACATTCTTTTTTTGCTGGCTGGCAAAGAACCAACATACAGCAGAGAAAGGCATAACAAAAACCCATGGTTATGAGATAGGCATATTCAAATTGGAAACAGGCACAAATATAATAAGGAAGATTAACCACTGGAACACATTGCCATCTGCCCTGGTAGATTCTCTGTCCCTTAATGTCTTCAGACCAAGGCGGGATGCCTTTCTGGAAGATGTGCCTTAGCCAAATGCATGATACTGGACTCCATACAAGAGTAACTAGCTGAAATTTAATGGATGGTAAAGAGGAGATAATCTAATTATCTGTCTGGTCTTAACTCTGAGAATCTGTGAAAGAGGTGGGTGTTACAGGGGAAACTAAAATGGTGGGTTCAAGTGGTGTAGAGGGTGCAGCTGCTGAAAGGGGTAGTTATCAGACTTTGAAGCTCTGCAAAAGCAAATTACTTGACATCTGCAGTCGCTCACCACTCAGGTGGCTGGCACAGTGGAATTCAGGGTTAATGATTGACTTTAGTGGACCGGAAAAGGGTTATGTAGGATTTGGAAGACAGATTTTCATGGTTGAGTCTTAAAATACAGCAAGCAAAAAATCAGTAATATCCCATCTTCATACGCAAGAGATGCTTGATGCATTGTCTTACTAAAGGAGAAATTCAGTAATTCTAAAATAACTTGTTAGAGAATGACTGCTAGAATTATGTTACAGTTGAAAGTGGGGAAGAAAGTGAGAAAGTAATCTCAATAATGGGTTTTAATGCCTCTAACTCACCCCTTTTCACAGCTAAAAACTCTTTGGTGGACCAAAATAAATGTACCAAAAAACTTTTCTAAGTACTGATCTTAGACTAGTGATCAGTAAGAAAAAGTTCAATTCTGAATTAAAAAAAATCAGAGTTCATAAATATAGTTGACTTATTTAGACAAGCGTACTGTAATTTAGTTTTAATTATTGATAATTTCCTGTATATTAGTATACTACAGTATTTTTTGAGAAAGTATTGAGTTCCCTGCAGCTGCCTGCTATTAATCTTTGCTGAGAAGTGAGTTGTGACTATCAGTATTGGAAGAAAGTTAAGGGATTATCAGAATAGTGATGCTGTAGGGCATATTTCTCTTATCTGTGAACATTGAGATAACAATGCCCTATTGGCCTCAACAATAACTTTTACCCACAATGGTTCTAGTCCTCAGTGCAGGTAGTCATTCCAAATGGAAATTCTAAAATAACTTTGACTATCTTCACTATTTGATCTCTACTTTCCCTATTATAATCCTTTTTATCAGTCTCCTTTAACCAAACCTTCAAGGTCAAACAAATAGCTCGCATTCTTGTATTCAGATTACTTTAAAATATGTAGTGAACAGTTCAAAAAAAGGAAATGTGCAGCTCAAAAGGATTTTTATTTGATACGTAAGCTACAGGAAATTAAATTCAAAGAAATTGAAATGCACTAATGTCAACAATAAACAAGAACAAAACATGATCTGCATTATTGGAATTAAATGATTAAACCTTGAAGTTAACAATTTTAAACAAGTAAAGAATATTGTAAAATAGGCTAAAGATAAGTCGAGTATTTAAGAACATTCTGTTCAAACATAGTTAATGCTTACTACGCATGCAGCACTATGCTTTGTGTTCAGTACTCTGTTGTTGTAAACACATAATGAACCAGTCTTCCACAGCAATTGGTTGCTTATGTTCTTCCAGGTTCATCATGGTAGGCTGTCTGATCATTTGCTTGCATAATCACTACTATATTTCTGTTCACAAACAAGTAATTGATGTAATCAATTACATCTGATGTGATCAGATGTGCTTTTTGCAAAATGCATAGCCAGCATTGACCATAAGAAGCCCTAATCACGGATTTGTGGACTGTTATAATCCAATTTTTAAATTCTCAACAATTTTGACTTAATGGATTACATGCATTCAACAGCAAGGCATGTATCTGTACCATGCCGCGAGTCTATGCCATTGTGATATTAAAGGTAACTCAACCAGTAACGACCCTTAAGAACATAAGAATTGACATATTGTGGGTCAGACAAGTGGTCTATCTAGCCTGATATCCTGTCTTCTGTCAGTGGCCAATACCAGATGCTTCAGAGGGAATGAACAAAGCAGCAGTTATCGAGTGATCCATCCTCCGTCATCCAGTCCCAGCTTCTGGCAGTCAGAGGGATGGGGACATCCAGAGCACGGGGCTGCATCACTGACCATCTTGGCTAATAGCCATTGACTGACACATCAGTTAATGGCTATGGGTGTGAGGAGGGACGAGGTAGGAAGGATACCAAACTGCCTGGCCTGCCTCATAGTGGCGGAGAATCACAGTTCCCTGCAGAGACCCCCGTACTCTTTCCCTCATGAACGATGCGTGGCACCAGCACATTCGACTCTTTGAATACGGCCCCTGCTAAGGAGACTGCAGTGCACATTGGGTCTGTGGGAGTTGACCCGCTCTTACCTGCTATCGTGGGCGGTGGGTGAAGCTGCCGCTTGGGGAGACTAGCTCTGCAGCCCACCCCTTCTTCTGGTAGCCCCACCCATACTGCACCCCTGCTCAGCCCCAGGCCCCGCCCTCTCCCCACTGTCTCCCTCCTCTTTTCCCTCCCTCTCTCTTCTCACCCACTTCCAGCCAAATCCCTGAACCCAAATGAAGCAAAAGACATGAGAGAGAAATTGCAGAAAAGTTTTTTTTCAAAAGAAAATGAAGCATGTTTTCCACTGTGTACTAGATGGTGAGGACTGGACATACAGAAGGTAACTAATTACAAGCACTAAACTTGGAAATAAAAAATGTCGGTTACAGGTATTTTGATGTACCCTAAAGTTTGTCAGATTTATTTGCAAGAACTTCGTAGAAAGGACAAGTCAGCTGTGCTGCCAAATACATTAAATATTATAGAATACATGATGCAGCTCTTCTCTGTTTTACATTTTCTTAATAAGTATTTCTGAGCTGATTTTATGTTTTAAATGTACTATTAATTAAGCCTTCATAAAGTAATCATTCCAGATTACTACATATTTAACTCCGTGAAATGAAGACATTATTTTAAATTAATCAGAGGTTTAGTGTGTTCATAACAATGTTCATTGCTTTTAGAAAAAAGGAAGATTTATTTACTTTGTGTGATCTCCATAACAATAGACATGTTTATGAAATTTCACCAACTTTAATTTAAACTTCAGTTTTCCCCAAAATTTAGTCTATGCCTTTAGAATAAGTGATGTTGATCACAACCAATATTACACTTATCATGTCTTAGAAAGATTTAAAGCCTGATTTTAACTGGAAAAATGGACTCATCCTTATTGTATAGTGTCTGCCAATGCCTCCATAACATTGTGAAGTAGAAGAAAAGAGTTATGGACATGTTTTGGCACGTCTCCCATACACGTCTTCCATTGTTAACTCTGCCTATATGTCTGACAATGCAGCTAAGCAAATTCCATTCTACAGCTGTTTCCTCCAGAACCAGCATGTAGTTGTAGAAATGAACTACATAACTCTAAAGGAAACCCAAAAAACCTGCTAGTTCCCGTAGGTTTTTCACAAGTATTTTGAATGCCTTAAAATATTACAAGCATATTGAAAAGCAGTATTTATGGGCAACAAAGATGGCATCGGAGATCAACAATTCCTGAGACTTTGGAGTTAATAAATCTCTTACTTATGATCCAGTGAAGATAAAAATAGTTCTGTTTTTCACTGCGGTGGTGTACGCAACAATATTTTTTTAACAAGATTTATGTTCAATTCTGTGAAGTGTTAAAATATGTTAAGTGCTTTGTGGACCATTATTTACAACTTTTCTTTTCCCCTCTTCAAGCCGTTTGCTTGCAATAGTTCTACCTTGTTCTAAACATTCCTCAGCTGAATGATCATTATGGAATGTTAAGTTGCTGCATTTTTTGTTAGAAAAAAGTACTTGATTTGAAAAATGCATTTGCTCTTCCAACTTTGCCACTCTTGCATGCACATATACAGAAATAGAAAATTCTAAAGATACGCTGTTTTCCTTGCCATAAACATGTTTGCCTTTTGTGTCAATTTGTCCCATTAGTTACTTTTTTCTTCTTTTTTATATCTCCAACTGTCTACGCTTCCTTTTTTTGTAAATCATCTGGGTCTCATTCTTGGATTTCTGCACCTACGCGTCCGTTGGATAAACCAGGAGTTTGGGTTTGGGTTCCAGAAAATGGAAACAGACCACTTGAAATTTTGAGTGTCGATATCCTTTTGCATAGATATATAAAGCTGTAGACTTAGTCTAAATTATAGAGTTGGTCTGTAAGCTAAGGGTATGACTTTTATTTTGGTCACTGCAGTAGTTGTGTACAGTTATAATGGTATAAATGTACCTTATGCTGATATAGTGTATTCCCTTTCCCTTATGTAAATAAGCTATCCTGATATAAACATTTATATAGTGGTATAACCGCATCCACACTCGGGATGTTGTATTACTTTAACTATAGCAATCTAGATTAAGTGGTACATTTGTAAGCTGATAAAGTCCTTAATTGTTTTCAGAAGGTGGAACAGCAACCAAACTGGTTTGCTGTTATAGTCTAGCAAAATGGTTCTCACTACAACCACCACGAACAAGCAGAAAAAGAGGAAAGATGCTTTCAATGGGGCACATATGGAAGGTGATAGCTGCTTCCACTGCTACATTTATGGCACCCACAGTCAAGTACAACCCACCCACGCTCACATGCAAAGCCCTGCTACAAGGCTAAAGACCTTTAAGTGTTAGACCACCTGCAAAGGATTGCTGGATTTTAGTTGCAGGACAGCTACTTGGCCAATTGTGGGTTCTGGGACAGAAAAGATGGGTGCATAGTCAAGACACCTAAACAACCTTAGTTTTGTCTTGTAATGACATCATGAGGAAAAAATATGGAAAATATCTAATGCGCCTTTAGAAATCAGTTTAATTCTAGACAACAAGCACTAGTATGCAGCAGTCATAATTGCATGGTTATTGTGTGACATCACTACAGGGCAGATTTAAGATTGCTTTGATGCCTTAACAGCATTTGTATACGTTCACATTTGGATTTCTTTTCAGTTTATCCCTACCGCTACATTTCATGGATTTATAGTATTTGTTCTTGGGATAATTACATAATCCCTTTAATGGATTTTTTACCTTTAATTACTGATATGTACTCTCAGCTGTAACTCTATCTTTATGTATATTTACATAGATAGTGTTCCTGGAAAATTTTACTATCTTAAACCACAGGTTGGTCTGAATTTTTTACTTACTGTTGAAAGTATTACTTAAGAGTACTATAACTGAAAGTATATTACAGTACTTCATGTATAATCTGTTTCATAGTTTCCCGTGTGTAGTCAGTCAGTCATTTTTATGCTTTTTGTGAGTCTTTAACAGAGTGATCGACAAGAAAAAACATTAAACAAAATAGGAAAATGTTACTATGTGCAGTACATTTTGACAGTGACAGTGAACACTGTTTTAAAGTATTAAAAGGGGTTACAGTCTTTATTTAATTTCTAAATTTATTCCCTCAAATCTTTCCATTCAGAAAGTACGTTGATTAAGTAGTAAATTCCAGTGTGAATCAGTAATTTAAGGCAGTCAAGTGGCTAATGGAAGGTGGTCATGTCTGTATTACAAACTTCTGCTGGCAAAGATGTCGGATGGGGTATGAAGAAATGTGATTTCCAACTGACACAACTGTGCCAGCAAAAGACGTTATGCCAGCCATTGTGTAGTTGACAGTCATACCAGTAAAATAGCAGTTTGCTTGTATGAGCTGCATCCACACTAGGAGCACTTTACTGATATAGTATACTGGTACAGCTATACTGGGAAAGTGCTTTTAGGGTGGACGTGGCCAGTAACGTAAACTCAAAGCAGATTTTCTCAGCTCAGCACATAGGGTTTTATTAATGCAACTGCGTTACTTCCAGAAGATACTTTTATGGCTACAGCACTGGGAGAAACACATTCCTGTGTGTGTTTTCTGTTAATGTTTCTGGTTGAGTGAGATGAAGAACTCTAGTAGTCACCAGAATTAATTATTTTAGGGATGCCTAGATAAATGCACTTTTAGTTTTTAAAGTATCCTTGCATTGTTCAGTTTCTTATAGATTTTAGTAAAAGTTTTTTTTAAAAAAAAAACAAATAGGACTTAATTTAGATACTACATCTCAAAACTGAGCAAGATCCATGCAACTAAGACTTACATCGTGTATATTAAATTCATAATATTGAAGAGCTATTGCCAGAACATACATGATTTTAAATTTAGGTTTTTTTAAAAAAAGGTTTGCAAAACTCAAAATGTTTCCATCAACTTAAATAAAAATAAATCATTGGTAAGGTTTCTCTAACAATTATTCCCGTACATATTTTTCGGTCCAACATTGCTATTTCGTGCTACTGCATAAGAAACCAGAAATGAAATGGATTAGGTATTGGCTTGTTTCTTTCAGTCGAAGCTAAGAGAAATACAAAATATCAATAGTTTAAAGTTTAGTTCTCCAGTTTTAATGATGAAAAATGATGATAACAGCATAAAAGAAACTTAAAAAAAAAATCCTGGTTAGGTGCCTAACTCCCATTGTTTTCCATTGAAAATCCCACTAGGCATTCATCTGCATATTTAGATGTCTGCATACCTTTGAAAATTGGAAGAGGAAAATAAGCTTTCCTGCTTTTCAACTTCCAAGTGCTTTCTGACTAGTCCAGATGAAGGAAGTGTTCTCTGCACCTGCTAGCTAAACTGAAACCAAAAATAATTAAGGCAAAATCTTTTGTGCACAGCAGCAATGGAAAGTGCTTAACATTTGGAAAAATGTAAATACCATCCTTCACTCTGTTGTAAATACTGAATATAATATAGATATTTAATGCAATACATGAAATTGTGACCTGTTATAAAGCCTGAGTTGACCTCAGAAATTAAGCATGTTTTCCCTTTGATTCTTTATGTAACTAAAAAGCCTCTCTCTCATTATTTGAGGACTCATTGATGCAGTACATTTTATTTATGTAAATGATTTTAATAAATTATAACGTTTATAGCTTAACATAGTTTGTCATAATTTCAAATTAAATTTTTAACACACTTAGGCCTGGTCTATACTAGTGGGGAGGGTCGACCAAGATATGCAACTTCAGATATGTGAATAGCATAACTGAAGTCAGCGCATCTTAAGTTGACTTACCTGCTGTCCTCACGGCGGCAGCGGTCGACAGTGGGCTACCCCGTCAACTCTGCCTTGAGCCTTTCGGTGAGCTGGAGTTCCGGAGTCGACAGGAGTGTCTTTGGGAATTTATTTATTGCGTCCTGCTGAGACGCGATAAATTGATCCCCAATAGATCGACCTCTACCTGTTGATCCAGCTGGTAGTGTCGACAAGGCCTCATTGTTAAAAAAGGAAGATGTATTTGAATTATATAAAAAATCCTATATAAGGAAATCTCTCTTTTTTTTTTTTTTTTTTTTTTTTTTTTTTTTTTTTTTTTTTTTTTTTGGTTTAAAAACAAACAAAATTACTTTTATCCATCTGGGCTAAACAGCAATAGTGGAAATAAAGTACAGTTTCATGAACTGAATTTGCATTTACTGTCTAATGTGTAATGAGTAGCTCTTGATTTTTTTGAAGAAAAGATTTAATTCTTTCAAAATTGTTAAATGCCTAGTTTCCAGAAGAAGCTTTGAAATGGATACAGCAGGAATAATGAAGTTAACTGTTTTAAAACTTGTAAATTTTTCATACAGTTTTAATATCAGTTCTTTTATCACAGAGAAGTTTTAAAGTGTAGATCAACTAATAAGCCTTAAAATTAATATTGCTGTAAGTAAGAAATAAGGTGTATGTTTACATGTAGGTAAGTACTCTATAACTAATTATATGTATACTATTTTTTTTCCAGACGGTATACCTCAGGTTTACTATTTTGGCCCTTGTGGCAAATACAATGCCATGGTGCTGGAACTACTGGGACCTAGCTTGGAAGATCTGTTTGACCTGTGTGATAGGACATTTTCTCTTAAAACCGTTCTTATGATAGCTATACAGTTGGTAAGTGACCAGTATGTGGACAGTCTTTCTAGTAGATTAAATACTAATTTATCTGATAAAGGATCTGTAGTTTACAGTCTGTTAAATTGTGTTGGCTGCATTGTAGTCCTTTAAAGGACACACAATAATGAAATATTACTTAGTTGCAATTTTTTTCTGTGCCATAATTTTTGCCTTAGTCTTTAAGGACAGTTACATAAATTCAGTATCTGTTTTGAAGAGCTCATTTTACTGCAGCCTAAATCCATAAGGCTCAGTTTGACTCACTCCTTTCCATTAGAGTAAGCACATTAAACTCTTAAGTAACATCGGCATTTGCTGTCTTACACATTGTCTTAGTCATAAAATTAGGAAAAGGCAACACAGAAATGAATGGTACAAGCAAAATTGTTTAAATGGAAAATCTGAGGTTTTGTGCATTATTTTGAGTACCCTGCTGTCAGAATACATTAGAGTAAAATCCATATAATATTGTTTTTATTTGCATTGTCGCAGATTTATATTTGCTAAGTAATTGCATCTTTTTAAATCCAGATATTTAGCGCAACTTTTTTTTCCCACTATGGGTAAAAATTTTAAATGCCACTTGGGCCTTTTTAATGCCAGTATTTCAGTAAATAATGGCATTTAAAATAAAATAATCAGTATGAACATGTTACTTAAATGCCACTGAAGAGGGGAATATCCATTTTATGGCATGAATGGCAAAGATTCCATTAATTAATAAAGGCTTATAACATCACAAATGCAAAATCATTTAACAAGCATTCCTTTCTGACTATAAAAATGTTTTTCAAACCTTAATTTATATGTCTAAGAGGAAAGCTATATTAATCTTGGCGATGCACTGGCTAAAATTTATTTCTACAGAACATTACTGATAGCAAGACAGCGTAATTCCAGGTCTTAGTTTTGTATCCAATAATGTGCACAAAAATGCATTCAATACAGCTTTTTCATGGTTGACTTTGCTCTTCCTTTTTTGTGATATGAAAGGTTTCATATGAAGCTATAAGTATAGATTTTGTGTTTTATATGCAAGTGATGGAGTGTATTTTCTTCCATATATGTGCTCATGTCCCATCAATATTAAGTGGAATTTAGGCATATGTTGAGAGGAAAATAGTTGTATACAGTTTGTTTTAAAGGTGATAAGACTTCCATATAATAAAGCTGATGTAAGAATACTTGTTTGCATCTACCACACTTTCTTGTGGTAACCCGAAGCTTAAACTAACCTCTGTCCTTTCTTCTCTTTAATAAAGATTTCTCGTATGGAATATGTCCATTCAAAGAACTTGATATACAGAGATGTAAAACCTGAGAACTTCTTAATAGGACGACCAGGAAACAAAACACAGCAAATTATTCATATTATAGATTTTGGTTTGGCAAAGGAATATATAGATCCAGAAACAAAGAAGCACATACCATATCGAGAACACAAGAGTCTTACAGGAACAGCTAGATACATGAGTATAAATACACATTTAGGAAAAGGTATGTTTGCATTTTAAATGAAGAAGCTAGAATTCAACATCTATATTAACATTGTATGAATTGGTATTTACTTCTGAATCTTCCAGTTTGCAGATTGTTAAAGAAACAAATTCTAATCTGTGCTCATCAAAAATTAAAGACTTATGCACTAAATCAGATCGTTATTAAAACACTATAAAAATAAGATTCTCTTGGTTCTAAAGTCATCCTACACTATATCATCTCAGATCACATCTGTTTACAAATATTACATATGTTTTGTCTTATTGAATGCTTATATATAACAAGGGTGGCCAAACTTACTGACCCCCACAAGCTGCGTACGACTATCTTCAGAAGTTTGAGAGCTGGAGACACCTGCTAGGGCACAGGCCTTCAGACCTGCAAAAAGCACCTAACTGGGCTTGGGACTTCAGCCCCACTGCAGCTGAAGCCCTGATCCCTGGCAGGTGAGCCTCACTGGGCAGAAGCCTTGAGTCCCCTACTCCCTGCTGGGCAGAAGCCTTGAGTCCCCCCCTCCCTCTAGGCAGAAGCCCCAACTCTACCACCCACTGCAAGGCAAAGGTCCTGAGTCCCTTGCCTAATCTGGTAGGTGCAGAATGGTGGGGGGGAGTTTCTGTGAGCTTCACTTTAAGGATAAAAGAGGCACATGTGGTTCACAAGCCACTGTTTTGCCATCCATGTTATATAATGAAGATGAAGTATGTGTGATTAACTTTCGTTTCAAAATGTGTTGTTTAGAAATATCGCTGTTTTTGTTCTGTTTTGACTTACAAAGTGAATATATTGGGTGTGAAAGGACTGAAGTTCTCTAAATGCAATGATAGGTACAGTTTAGCCAGCAGCACTTCAGGATTTCCATGCTGTCTTGCCAGCTTGCCTGATCTCTTCCCTGGAGAAAGACCACTAATTGGTGTCAAAGGTAGTTCTGGTTTTGATGCCAATTCAGTCCTTTGCCCTTCTGCTTAGACGACCAAGGAGGGGTGTCAGTTACTGTATGAACGCTTTCCATAAAGAATTGTACTCGTTCATTAAATTAATGTAGGTGACTGAAATACCTGTTTATAGTCACAGAAAATTTTAGGTATTAAGAATTATGCATTTAAGAGGTTTTTTTTAATTTTTTTTTATTTTACTTGTATTTGTGCACACCATAATGTGCATTGAAAGAAAAATAAACCTTTTTGGGAGAAGTCCATAGTACAGAACCCAGCTACTAATGTATTAACACACAGATACAGCAAACAAAAGTAGTAGAAATCACATGACTAAGAGACCAAACATCCAGTGTTTGTCTGAGAGAGAGCTTCTTCAAGAAGTAATACTAAAATAACCTTTGTGACTTAATTAACCTTCTGTTTTCCTGAACACGTTCTTAACTGTTATCTAAAGGGAACCTGTTGCACATAGACACATTAAGCTTTTATCCTACTTTTTGTTTCTGTGAATAGCATTAGGTTACCATCTCTACGGGCACAGCTTTTTAAGATTCTCCTTTTTCCCCTATCTCCCAACTCTTTTTTTCTTGTCTGTACTTGAGTTCTAGGAATGAGAGAAAATAAAGGACTGGGATAGGCTTCAATGTCATACTTTAAAAAAAACAAATACTACACAAAACTGCAGATATATTGCTTCTGTTAAAATATAAAACAAAAATATATGCATTCAGTGCCCTGCATGCTTCATGTACTTCCTTGCTTAGAGTTCTGAGAATATATAAAGGGGAATAGCTGCAACTGAAATCTAGTTCTTTTTGGGAGCTAAAATTACAGCAAGCCCAAAATACTGCTCTTTTCGACCCCTTTGAGTACTCTTTCTTTTTTGTGTACTCAGAGATTTTTTGTGTATTTTTAAAAAAATCTATGCCTTTGCCATTGCAGATATCATCTGGGACCCAGCCATCTTGGGCTGTTTCCTCTTCACCTAAAGCCAGTCCTAATAAGATTGCTCTTTTTTGCAGGTGGTTTTCCTTATCTGTGTCCTCTAACTCCGCAGGTAGCATGGCTGAAGTAGCTAAGAAAATCCAGTTTTAATGTACAGTCTGTTTTTTCATAGAGTGAAGGCCAAAAGGGACCATTAGATCATCTAGTCTGATCTGTATAGCACAGGCCATTAAATTTCACTCAGATACCCCTGTATTGAGCCCAAAAACTTGTTTGGCAAAAGTGCATCTTCTAGAAGGCATCAAGTCTTGATTTGAAGACATTGAGAGATGAGGAATTCACCACTTCCCTTAGTTTGTTTTATGTAAACTACCATTACAGATGACCATGTTTAGTATTTCCAGTGCTAGGCAAAGGTCACAGCTCAAGCAGGAACATGCTTTCCTTCTCTTTCTTCAGGGGAGCCTGCAAAGATTGGAAGTACTGCTTCAAAAGCTAACTGGTGGTGGGGAGGAGAATTTTTAAATTCCTTGTCAATTAATTTTGGCATTAAATATCGATCACCAACATTGAGGCATGTTGATTTTGAAGACCTTGCTAACCTGACTTTGTATTGTGCATGAGCAGCAGTGAGATTGTTGCTCTTACCTAGGTTAAAGAACACTGAAAGTTAGTGCTGGAGATTCCAAATTGCCATCAGCTTTTGAGCATCCAGGATTCTGTCCCTGGATGGAAGAAGTATGAAGTAAGGGAAGAAGAGCCTTGCTTTGGAGAGAGGTTTAGCTTTGATGTCCTGGAACCTCAGTCTTGGTCTCACTGTATCAAGACACTCAGAAGGTGGTTTCAAAATTTTTACTCACTCTGGCTTCTTTGATAATGGCAGTGGTCAATGAGAAAACTCAACAGGCTTTAGATCTTTGTTCTGCTTTACTACATTAGTAGATGAGGATTTTAAATTACCAAGAAGTGCTGGCGAAGCATGAATTCCTCACGTGGGATAAGATGTTGGCCTTTCTAGATTAGCCCAAGAAGAATAGAAAATAAATTTCGGTTCCCAGCTCCAAAGGCAAAGCTCTTCCTGTCGCCAGGTTTGACAGAAGTCTTCTTAACAGTACTGTTCTACTGTGAGCAGCTGATCCTTTGCATCAGGTTTCAAGCAACGGTTAGCTGAGACAATCCTGAGACACCTGCTTTCACATTATCTGTTTCGACTCATTAAATATACCCACAATCCTCTGTAGTGGTGAAACCTGTATAAATTTGTCCTTTTGTATTTGTATGGCACTGAAAGCTTTCACTAGATGTCTGATCATCGTGGAGACAGAATCCTTTTGTAATTCCAGTCTGAAAAGTATATTGTGGCTTTGTACCAACATTAGACTTGATGATTCCATGTGCTTATGTGACACCATTGCCCGTACTGGATCTTTGCTGCTACAGGGAATGCTGTTGATCACTGAGTATACTAGCAGTGCAGGCAGAACTCGGCTTCAATGGCAGATACGTCTCTCCTGGACTGGGGATAGAACTTCCTGTACTCATTCCCTCAAAAGATTATTTGGAAAGTTACAGGAGAGCACCAAGATGCTGTGGCCTGGGCTCTGTAGTTTTGATGTAATCTAATTGAATTGATACCACCACTGTAAGTCCTGATATATCATAGCTTCTGGCTTTTGAGTCTGGGATGAGATTCTTCACCCAGCTCCAGTCTCTCGCAAGCTGACAATCTGGCTTTAGGATTTCTGGGAGTGCTAGCTCACAAAAATTTCTGCTGAGGTCCAAAATATGCTGTAAAAAAGCAGGAAGTTTTCAAGGAGACATATCCACTTGATGAAGTGGAAGAGAGATTTTCATTTTGACAGCTTAAAAATGAGTAGAACCAATAAGGTGATCCATTGCTTTTATCTTAGTCTGTTACACTTGGACGATACGAACTGTCTTACGTTATGCTCACTTGGCTGCCTTCTCTGTTTTCTTCTTCCTGGTTGAATTGGTTGGAAAACATTTTTTTTCACTCTGCAGTTATCAAGTTTCTGAAAGATTTCCTCCATTTTTCTGAAGCTGCATGAACTAGCTCTACCATGTAATTCTAATTTTATTCTCAGAAAACTTCTGGAACAGCTATTTAAACACTTGTCTAACTGTTTTCTATACCATTTGCATGAAGATGCATAGCTTTCCTCCATTGATATGACATCTATCCAGTGCGTCCAAAATATAGCATGATGCATTGTTCCATAGGTGTAAGGTGGTCCTGCATCCTCGCTTTCAAATGCTTACATAAAATGGCCTCTGATTCTATCTCAGTCAGGTCATTAACCTGTCTCTTTGGGGAAAAAAGTTTAATTTACAGATAGGGAGGTCACTTTCTATACTGTAGATGTCTATATAAGAGATCACATCTATCCATAGGTTCCACAGACCTCTTGTGATATGTGGTGTTAAGGCAGGGATGGGCAAACTTTTTGGCCCAAGGGCCACATCGGGGTTGAAAAATTATACGGTGGGCCGGGTCAGGGAAGGCTGTGCCTCCCCAAACAGCTTGCCCTGCCCTGCCCTCTATCTGACTCCCTCCCACTTCCTGCCCCCTGACTGCCCCCTTCTGAACTCCAACCCCCCCCCCCCCGCTCCTTGTCCCCTGAGTGCCCCCTACAGAGAACCCCTGCCCCTAACTACCACCCCGGGACTTCACCTCCTATCTAAGCCCCCCTGCTCCTTGGCCCCTGACCGCCCCCTCTCGTGACCCCTCCCCCCGCTCCCTGACTGCCCTGACTCCTATCCACACCCCTACTCCCTGACAGACCACTGGGACTCCTATGCCTATCCAACTCCCCTTCCTCCCCCGAACCTCTGCCCCATCCAATCATCCCCTGCTCCCTGTACCCTGACTCACCATGTGGCAGTGAGGCTCCGGGGAGAGGGGAAGACGAGGGAGGGGCCAAGAATAGCCTCCACTGCTGGGAGGTCAGGGGCTGGACAGGATGGTCCCACGGGCCATCGTTTGCCCACCCCTGTGATAAGGCCATAGATCAAGTTACCAGTTCTGAAACTGTAACCAGCTGTTCAAATTGATCATACACATGATTATGATGTTCAGTCTCCCAAGAGTGGGTATTTGTAGGAGCAGTTCTCAGTATAAAACTTTCTTTGCCTCTGTAAAAGTGAGTGTTTGAAGATCATCCATATGAATCCAGACTTTCCACCCATCTTCTTATAGAAGGAACTTTAAAGGAGAACTGTACTGAATTAGTAAAAGTAATTGAAGAGTAGCTGGGGCTACTCCTCTTTTTAGGTCATTAGAACACTGTACGAGAGAGTCTAGTACAGGGATGAGTGGCCTTACCTGAGACTCCGCTCTAGAAAATTGTGTGTTCACATACCAGGAGCGGATTTATTTCAAGGGTGGATCATGAGGGCAATCATCTGGAAGAACCACAGTTATTATCATAAGTAACTATGTTTCTTGGGGTGATTTAGACTCTTGGCACCTAAAATGCCTTGTAAAGTGGTTTGTGATTGTGGTGGATAAGCAGCTACCGGTACCTGATGTTTTGCAAACTGTTCTCTTTATCTTCATTTACTATAATGCCTAATCTCTGCTCTTTATGTAGTTATTTTGAAAGGCTCGTTCAATTGAACGAGCAAGAAGCACAAATACATGTCAGAAGCAAATTTACCTCAACTACTGCTTTAATTGTGCTAAAACTGGTCATCACATAAAAACAATGGTAGCAGATGAGAAATTTATCTTTTATTTTGCCAGGGAGTGGAAACTTGGAGCTCTGTGGAAGATATATATAGTCACCAATCTTCCAGAGTTGTTCTACTGATTTAATCCAGTCTTGGGCATCCATCAAATGAGCAACTCCCTGATAGAGAGACTCATGGACAAAACGGCTGAGGAACATAAGTTTGCTTGGAGTGGGGCAATAGAGGTTATCACTCAAGGCTTTCTGGGTCACAGTTAAGAAGTGGTATTGTACAATATATCTGAGGTTTCCACTTTCACAGTCCATGGCAGTTTGCTAACTAATTTTAAACGTATAGCTGCAGAATTAGTTTACCCTCTTCTAGGTTTACCTTCTCTAGATATCCTTTAAAACAAATGTGCCAAAGGCAGTTGAAGGAGCCTTCTTTCTTTGCACAGTAAAAACTGGACTTTGCGTCTTGTCAGAGGCTTTCTAAATATAAAAAAGGTAGAGCTGCTGCTTGTCTCAAAGTTCTTAGTATAGGTTTTTCAGAGCATCTATTTATAGGTACTGTCAGGAAAACTCTGCAGTGAAAGATTAATTGCTCATGTCAGCTGTCACAGAATCCTATTGAAAGATTGACTTTGAGAAACAGATTATTTTGAAGACTGAATTCAGAATACAAAAAGTTCATCATAATTCTCATTAATTTTATAGGGACTTGTTTTTGTAGCTTATAAATAAGGCTGTTTTAGTCATGGGTATTTTTAGTAAAAGCCATGGACAGGTCACAGGCAGTAAACAAAATTTCACGGCTCATGACCTGTCCGTGACTTTTACTATATACCCCTGACTAAAACTGGGCGGGGTGGGGCAGTTTGGCAGGGCTGGGGCAGATTCCCCACCCAGCTCCTGGGAAGTGGTGACCTGCAGCTCCTAGCTCCACATGTTATCTCCACTCTGCCCTAAGCCCTGGTTCGGAAGACCCATTGGCAGAGTGTGGAGCTAGAAGCTGAGGGAAGACCATTTCTGTCACCCTTCTGGGGAGCTCCCTGCCTCCTGTAAGCATCTCTCCCCACTCCTGAGTCCCCCCCACACCAAAATTCCTACTGCTGTGGGGCAGGGGATCCTGAGACTGCTCCAGCAGCTCTTGGTGCGACTGCCCTAGGGCTACCTGAGCTGCTCAGGCAGCTCCCAGCCAACCGTAGGGGCTGCTGCAGAAGTCACAGAGGTCATGGAAAGTCACAGAATCTGACTTCCATGACCTCCATGACAAACACAGTGCCTTACTTATAAGAGATAAAATCCCCTCTAGAATTTAAATCTGATTGTCACCTACCTCACTAAGGTGGCAGCAGCAGATGAAAAATTCACTGCAGCTATTAAATTGTGTGCTTCGCCCTAGCCTTAGTACTCCTAAGTATTGCCAGGACCACCAAATATAGCATACTGACCTACATATCAAAAATATTACCCACAGATCAAAAACATTAACTCCTAACAATTTTTTTTTGATGCCAGTATTTTATTAAACTAACTTCTACAGACAATTCTTCGTGCAGCTTGAATGATCTAGCCACAAATCTGATGTGATTTTTAGCTGTCCATGGTTTCAGAACTGGCCTGTGATGATGTGGCCTGTGATGTTGCATTCTATATGATTTTATGAAAATATGCTTAAGATGTAACTAGAATATGCTTCATGCAAAAGGTCTCTTGTAAGGTATCATTGCAAATCTTATAATCTACTGAGTGTGCTCATCCTATTTGTATAAATGTATCAGTCTTGTGTCTGAAACTAGAAATATAAAATATAACTCGGAGGGCCTATTGTAATTATGTAAAGTGTGGGCAGTTAATGGTGGTCTGGAATCTTGTTGGCTCCCATTAACCAGGACAGTTGACTGTAGATGGTTCTGTTTTACTTGTAAGTCTTACTGTAAACCTGTGTGCTGGCAAGTGGGTAATGAAATCTTAGTGACATGTGATCATGTCACCTGAACTGGAATCCATCTTTATCTTGGTGCCCCTCCACTGAGAAGGAGGGGTGGGGACCCAGAGAGGGACAAAGGATTCCCCGCCTTACGTAAAAACTATATAAGTGAGTGGAATAGAACAAGAGGGGCTGCAATCATGAGAAATCACATAGCTATCTCTTGAGCTGGAACAAGGGCTGTACCAGGGGAAAGGATTGTGTCCAGACTAGGAAGACATCCAGTCTGTGAAAGAAACTTATTGGAACATCTCTGAGGGTGAGGTTTTATCTGTATTCAGTTTTCTTACTGTATTAGACATAGACTTGCGTGTCCTATTTTATTTTGCTGGGTAATTCAATTTGTTCTGTCAATTACTACTTGGAACCACTTGCATCCTATTTTCTGTATTTATTAAAATCACTTTTTACTTATTAATTCAGAGTTATGTATTAGATGTATTAGTACCTGGGGGGAAGGGAGGAGGGCATACTCTCCAGTGTTATAGATGGTGAACAATTTATGAAATTATCCTGTATAAGCTTTATACAGGGTAAAATGGATTTGTTTGGGTTTGGCCCTCATTGGGAGTTGAGCATCTGAGTGTTAGACAGGAACATTTCTTAAGCTGCTTCTAAATAAGTCTACAGCTGTTAAGGGATGTGGTTCAGACCTCTCTCCTGCCACCCATCACCACCCTTGGATGAACAGAGGCTAGGGACACCATTCCTTACCCATCCTGGCTAATAGTAGGTAATGGACTTAACCTCCATGAATTTATCCAGTTCTCTTTTAAACCTTGTTACATTCCTAGCCTTCACAACCTGTTCAGGCAAGGAGTTCCACAAGTTGAACTGTGTGCTGTGTGAAGAAGATCTTCCTTTTGTTTTGAACCTGCTGCTCATTAATTTCATGTGGTGGCCCTTAGTTCTTCTATTATGGGAACAAGTAAATAACTTTTCCTTTATTCACTTTCTGCACACCACTCATGATTTTATATACCTTTATCATATCCCCCTTAGTCTCCTCTTTTCCAAGCTGAAAAGTCCTACCCTCTTTAATTTTTCCTCATATGGGACCTGTTCCAAACCTCTAATCATTTTAGTTGCCCTTCTTTGAACCTTTTCTAATGGCAGTATATCTTTTTTTGAGACAAGGAGACCACATCTGTTTTCAGTATTCAAGATGTTGGCACACCATGGATTTATATAAAGTCAATAAGATATTCTCTGTCTTATTCTCTATTCCTTTTTTAATGATTCCTAACATCCTGTTTGCTTTTTTGATTGCTGCTGCACACTACACGGATGCGTTCAGAGAACTATCCACGATGATTCCAAGATCTTTTTCCTGATTAGTTGTAGCTAAATTAACCTCCATCATATTGTATGTATAGTTTGGGTTATTTTTCCAATGCGCATTACTTTACATTTATCCAGATTACATTTCATTTGCCATTTCGTTGTCCAGTCACTTAATTTTGTAACATCTTTTTGAAGTTCTTCACAATGTGCTTTGGTCTTAACTATCTTGAGCAGTTTAGTATCATCTGCAAACTTTGTCACCTCACTGTTTACCTCTTTCTCCAAATCATGATCATGGAAATGAAAATTTATTTCACCACAGGAACTTAGGAAAAAGCATACCAACTCAGAAAAGTGCATTATCTTCTTGCAACTGTTCTTCATGACAAATGAGAGGAAAAATACAGCAAATCTGAATCGTGAAACACATACTCTTTAGAAACAAAGCATCAACTGCTCTTTGGAAGAGAATTCCAGGTTAACTAGTTGGTCAAATTCAGTTGTAAAATATGCTATCTTTTTGTCAAACTGCTATTTCTTTTTAATGTTGACTCCTTTTAAAGGAATAAGTATTTTTTAAAACAAATTATGTTGGGAAGGGAAGCAACTGTCAAGTGTAAGGCCAGCTCAGTGCAAAATAAATTCACAATTCCCTAACTATGTCTAAGATTTGGTCTGTAAAGGCAAATTTTGTGCTATGGACTTTCTGATCTACTATAAGGAGTAGACTAGATAAGTTTGTTCAGCATTAGCCATATCTGTACTCTCTTTATAAAGATAATTAGTAGTAGTAATCTATTATTGCTTTAAAACTGGATGACCAAACACCATTTTTACTGTTGAGACTGACGAGTTACTTGTGTATTTATGGAACTGCTTTCAATCCAATGAATCACCTCAATTTTTTTTAAAAAAATCCTATATAATTGTATGCCTCCATCTCCAGTAGTAGAGGGATAATATTGCTGACTAGCAGCGGTAATTTGTCTATTGGCTTTAAGATCTTATCATATTGTATAATTGAATAATCTAAAGATCATTGAATTACCTATATTGAAGACTCTTAAATACATTGATATCTGTAATTTTAAAATGTGAATAATACTTTGTCAATAAGAAATGTGTGTTTGCTTTAAAATAGTCAGAATTTCAGAAACCGAAGGGTGTTTCAAATTTTCAAAATTCACAATCACTTGAGTTCTCTTTTGGAATTTACTGTTGGTTTTCTTATTTTGTTCTCTTGTAAACTTAATGGAGTACTGTGATTTGAATTCCGGGATTCTAATACACTGACAAGCACTTCATAAATGTAAACAAAAATTGTATTACTGCAAAGTAATTCCATTCACAGTTCCACTCTAAGTTCAGCTAGATAGGGGAATAAGCTACAGCTGCTCGCTTCTTCAATGATGCTTTTTGACTGAAAAGTCAGTTTTCCATGTAAGACTTCTTACTTCCCCAGTGAAACCTTTGGCTTCCTAAAAAACTTCATAAAGTGGATAGATGGGGAACAAATATTACTTTTTCCATGTTACACATTAATTTTCGTCATTTAAGAAGGAAATTTATTCAATGACAGACTGTTAAATTGTTCTCATTTAACATAGTTGAAAAATGGGGACATGTTTAATGAAAGTATAATTTTAAATATCAGATCAGTTTCCTTTTATACTAAAATGACTTGTATTATGAAGATTGAACATACCAGTATTCTGCACTGGCATTTTCTTTTTAACTCTGCTCTTAATAGGGTTCACAATAGGCAAAAATGTGCACTACTTTAATATAATATTTGTATATTGCTAAACTTCTAAATATATTAAAACTTTTTCTAAATTGTGAAAAATTAAATGTACATTTAGCAGATGTAACATTCTAATAACCTTTTTATTTTATGTTTCAGAACAAAGTAGAAGAGATGATTTGGAAGCTTTAGGACATATGTTTATGTATTTTCTCAGAGGGAGCCTTCCGTGGCAAGGTTTAAAGGTAGTGTTTTTAATATCCTTCTCTCTCTCTCTTTTTTTTTTTTTTAAGTCATCTTCTCCGTGGTGTTTTCTTAGTAGAGTCGTCTCCTAAAATACTTCCTGAAGCTATAAATTTATCTTTCACCTCATAGGCTGATACATTAAAAGAACGTTATCAGAAAATTGGAGACACAAAACGAGCAACACCTATTGAAGTATTGTGCGAAAACTTTCCAGGTAACGACTGTGTTAATGAAGATGAATCTGTGAATTTATCTTTAAAATAACTCTGCAGTCAATCTTTGTTTTTAATACTGTAGGACTGTATACATTACTAAGAAAAATGGCTTTCAGATACATATAATAAAATATATTATGCTAATGTACGTAATTTAAAATATAATGAAACATTGCAGTTTAGTCACTGACTGTTATTGAATCTGGGGGATTAGGAGAGAGGCCCAAAATCACCAACTGTTCAAGATATTGACATTCTATGGGGAGGAGGGAAGTTTATTTCCAGTTCCAGATAGTGATCAGTATGTCCTGAAGCATAAAAATTTGGTCTCCCTTTCATCTATAAAAAGGTGGATTGATATTTTAAAAAAATATTTATTGTAACATTTTCCTTACTGGTCGATAACCATCATTTTGAAGTCCACTTACTTAAAACTAATAGTAACTCATTTTGGGCACTACTCCTGCCTCTGAGTCCCCCTAACAATTCTTGTGGTATTATAGTTGCATTTTCCTATACAAAAAGATATTTTATTTCCCTGGTTTCTCTGTAAACGACTCGGACATTTCAAACTGACTTGCTACACAGAAGCACCCATGAAATTGACTAAACAGAAACTTCTGTCCAATTCACAAAATAAGCTGGGGGGGAAGAGTTTTCTGGTATATAAATATCTCGGGTCTAGTAATGATAGATTTTTAGCATGATTTTTAAAAGTTGATAATTTTTTTTTGGTCTATTTGACTCCCATCCTGCAAACATTTATACATATGGCAGTTCCATTAAATTGAATGGGATACTCATGAACATAAAGTTAATAGGTGCATAATTGTTTCAAAGGGAAAAATGCATTAACTGGTGTGGAACATGAAAACTAAACTGATAGTAAATTAACATGACATAAAATCAATCTGAATTTTATATAGAAAGCTAAAGATTTATTTGGTTTGTTTTTAAATGCCAGTGATTACTGTAATTGTTTAACCATTAATAAAACAAAAATGGCAATTATGAATATTTCTCATTTTGTATAGAGGAAATGGCTACATATCTGCGTTATGTAAGAAGGCTAGATTTTTTTGAAAAACCAGACTATGACTACTTAAGAAAACTCTTTACAGACTTATTTGATCGGAAGGGCTATATGTTTGATTATGAATATGACTGGATTGGGAAACAGCTGGTGAGTTCAGTTGAGCAAAGATGCTGTATTTTTGTCTAACCAGTTTTTTTTAAAATTATAGTAGTTAGTCTTAATATGTATGTATAATTTTTCTTGTATATTATAAAATTTACTAAGATTATGAGTCAGATTACTATAGTGAAAGCTGCAGAACAGTTTCCATTGTAATCCCCCATTTTTACATATTGTGAAATTTATGAAATATCACTTTTTGGTCTGAGATTTTTTCATACTGGGTCTCTTCCCCAAGGTTTTTTTTTTTTTTTTTTTTTTAAAAAAACCCATCAAATAAAATTCCCTCCTTTGTTTTATAGCAGAAGGCGGAGGAATGCTAATCATTTTTTGAACAGAGTAACAGATTGTCGTTTGAAACGTTGCAAGGACAGAGTTGTCATTGGGAGTGTGTGATTGTTTCATTTTTGGAAAAATTTACGCAACTGAGAAATCACTTCTCAGCATCTGAGTTTTATAGTGGAAACTATACTAAAGCCTCATTCCCTTTGTGACATCATAGGCGCATGGGCTGCCACTTTCAAGCTTTTGCTGAGACAGATAGCTTGAAGAGCTTCTAAGTACCTCATTAAAATACTCAATAAAAATGTCCTTTTAAAAATATTTTTGACTACTGTCAGGAACTAAAGGATTAGGCCCCTCCAATTAGGGTCTCAACTTCTCAGAAAATGGTGGGGATGGTATCTGTGGAAAATTCTGGGTATGGTATCAGTAGAAAATTCTGACTTTTCACAGAAAAATTACAAAAATTCAATTTTTCCCAAAAAGACCAAAACTTATTTTTGAGAAAAACCAGACAGAAATATTTGTAGCATCAAAAACTCATGGAAAACGTAGTCTAAGTCAATAGAACTTGGCTGCATGCTTCAATATTCTACATTCTAAGTTTTCATTTTACAAAATTCTGTATTTGACTATAGAATTTTTTCTACAACTTGAAATTATCTTGTAACACTTTTCTTTTATTACGTATACTATATTTAATGTCACACTCCTGTATGTACATATGCTTATTTGTTTGCATATTTTGATAACTTATTCTCACCATTTTTTACTAAGATTGTCAGTACTCCAGTAGTCTACACTATCATTATTATTATTATGAGATTAATTGTTAATCTGGCTTTTTCTAACTTTTGATGGCTGAGCTTGGCTTTGCAACCCAAATAACATTCTGATATTATTTTGTGTTGGTTTTTTTGGTACATAATAATTATTTTGTATTGCAGTAGTGAATAGGGGTCCTGTCATGGATGAGGTTCCTGTTGTGCTAGGCAGTATAAAAACACAACTAAATGTGTTCCCTGCTTAGAAGAGCCAACAGTCTAATACACGAGAGAGTAGGATATATATTCTCTTTGTTCTTGCTTACATGCAATAATGTGTACAGGGATGAAGCAGTGACTTCAGAGCTAACTTTGCTGAGGTACATAATTGATTTCTTAAGTGTCAGAAAGTATGTGTCAGTTCCCTATGAAACAACTGTGCTTTTTATATACATGGTTTTTATAGGATTATGGCATTTACATAGTGTAGCAACAAATCTATTGTGACTTTTAACAAAAGTTAATATTCAGAAAGGGACTGTCCAAATTTGAGGGCTTCTGAAATCTGTTATTTGGCATATTCTGTCGTTGATTACTTACCCATGTTTGTTTAACATTCTATGAATATAATCTTTCAACGGATTTTCTTTACTTAAAGTAAAAAGATAGGAACTTCCCTGTTTAGGATTTGGAAATTCTGTTAGCTTCTACAAATTTGAAGTGTGTTTAAATTCCACAATCTGGAACTATTTAAACATCACCAGAATACCTTCTCCAACACATGCTTAGATGGTGTTTAGGAAGGAACATCTTCCTTGTAAATGATCAAAGTGCATCTCCATGATGTGCATCTTAAAATGTTTTCAGAAGCTTTTCTCATTCCCTATGTACCTTCTGTCCTGAACAACTTTATAAAACTCTCACTACTTAGCTAAATTTTGCACATAGCCTCAGTGAATCATTCCTTAGCTACACATCTTACAAACTAAGTGGAAAAAATCCATTGTGAATAGTTGGTAAACAGTTTTTCAGAAGTGAATAAGATGGTGAACTCCAGTTTCCTCTGGAACAATGAAATGCACTGTTTTTAGTAAGCATTCTCCCTAGACAAAATTGTATCTTTCAAGCCCCAGCCATTTTGATTATGTGTTCCAAAAAAACCAGATAATTTTTTCTTCATATTTTCAAAGAGGGCAGAGATTAGTCATAGAAGATTTCAGCCTGAAATCTTACAGGAAGTTATCAATAACCAAATTAGGTTAGAATGGATACTTCGTGCAACTTTAACCCTAATGGGACCAATACTTCTAGCTTGAGTAGTGGCAAACTTCTCAGATTAAAATGTAAGCAAACAAAAATTCAAGGAACTCAAAAAATATACTTGCTGCTTTTATTTGGATCAGTTTGCAGTAATTCATCATGTCCTAAGCATACTAGTGAATACATTGCAACATAGGCTAGTGAAGTCTTTATAATTAGACATCATTGCAACAAGTTGCTCCTAAATTTTTGTGACAGAGAGCATTATACTGGTTTTTGTGAGGGAATTACCAAGTTTGAGAATTAGTGAGGGTCTGCTTCATGACTTGCTGTTGATTTTATATGGTCACATCACTGTACATTTCCATGGCAGGTTCAGAAACATGTTTTTGATTACAATTCAATAATTGTTGGTTTGTAGAAAACTTAAATACTTTTAAATAATTTGTTACATAATATATTATGTTTGTAGCCTACTCCAGTGGGCTCAATTCATTCAGACCCTGCACTGTCATCAAACAGAGAAGCACATCAGCACAGAGATAAGATGCAACAATCCAAAAATCAGGTATGCTGCTCACCTATGATTTTATCAGCATTATTTCATGTCATCCTTTTTATAAAGTTTGTTCTTTATGCCAAAACAGCCTTGCTGTTGCTTGTGTTACACATTTTCAAATTGACTCCAGTTTCTGCTGTCCATTTTTCTATGTTTGCATTTATTAATGCATGAATGTTTTTGGTTTGTAAGTCTTAAATAAAGGTAATAAAGGGCTGTTGTGGTTTTAAGTTGTAATTATAAATAAGTGGGAGATTTTTGTCTTTTTTGATCAACTGCATCCTAAGGAGCATTGCTGTATTTTCTTCCTTAGGTTTTCTGTTTAATCCTAGTCTCTTACTTTGCATCTTGTACAGTGAATTAACCTCTAGTGTTAGAGGGTTCTATTTTCCTAAGATTGCATTTTTTGTCCTATCATATTTAGAGTTTACTGCCACCTTAGTAAATTCAAAAGGCAGTAAAATTTGTGAGAATTCTAGATTTTTCTGTTAAAAGCTTTGTTAGGTTTTTCTTAGAGAAAATACTTACTGAACAATCATAGGCTATAAGAACAGATGGACTGCTTAAGGTTTGAATTCACCGTTGTTACCTGGTGGTCATAGTGGGTCACAATTCTGAGGAGAGATTACCAGAATGTTGTCATGAGAAAAATGTATTTTAAGTACTTTCTTACAGATCGATAACTGTTTTATGTAAAGGTTGAAATAGTATCTGTACAAAGTATATAAATCATATTTTACTTTGATCTGTACGGTTTAAGAGTCAAGCTTCCAAAATATGGTGAACTTTATGTGTCTACTTTTAAAATATATATAAAAAAATGCATATGCACATGTGGTATATTCTAGCACATGTGGTTTATTCTAATATTTAAAAAAAAGGTTTATGCGTACCATTACCCACTTTATACATACAAATGAGATTTGCATACATAATTTAGGTGGCTAGTTTTAATAGGTTCACCCTAAAAGGTTTATGGTCTCTGTACAAAAATCAGTTATTTTGAAAGATATACTCTGAGAATTTCATTAGGAGCTTGTTGCCAAACTAGTGGAAAATTACAGTATGCTGATAACTTTGATCAGTATTGTGATTTTATACTTCAGTTTGTTTCTCATAAAATTTCAGGCCTTTGTTGATGCAAGGCTAGAGATATACAATATAGTATTGTGCACTGCATTTTGTGTTACATTTGTTGAGTGTATATTTTCAGTTAATATAACATGCATGATGTGCAATTGCAGCAAATTGTATTTTAAGCATATGTAATCATGAGTTCTTATTTTCTTCTGGACTGTCCATGATATTTTAAATTATATTGTTATGTTCAAGATAAATTTTTTATATCTCAAGTGACTTTATAAACATTTTGAAATTACTTAAAATAATAAGAACAGTTTGTTTTGGTATATATATATTTTTGTATATTGTTTGCTTTCTGCTATTTCCAGATTCTTAATCTGTCTGGTAGTTCATGTTTGAATGTATACATTTTATTTTTTATTTTTTTTAGCCACTTCATGACTTTTAGCTATACTAAATAGCAAAGTTTAAACATGTCAGATATCAGGGGGTAGCCATATTAGTCTGTATCGATAAAAACAAGGAGTCCAGTGAAACCTTAAAGACTAACAGATTTGAGCATAAGCTTTCGTGGGATGCATCTGAAGAAGTGGGTTTTTTACCCATGAAACTTATGCCCAAATAAATCTGTTAGTCTTTAAGTTTAAACATTTATCTATCTACATTAATTTGCATATGTACATAGCTGGTTACATTCTGTTTGTGTGTTGTATTCCTGTGGGATTTTTATTTTACATTGTAATACAAACATGAAGTGTTTAATGTTTTGAGTTTTTTTTCCCTCCTCTTCTTTGCATGCTTAATGCATTTACGTAATTGGCAGTCGGCAGACCACAGGGCAGCTTGGGACTCCCAGCAGACCAACCCCCATCACTTGAGAGCTCACCTTGCAGCTGACAGACATGGTGGCTCGGTACAGGTATTTTCTGTTTCTTTGCATGACTGGTTATTTCCACATTCTGCAACCTATTCCCCTGTAACTCCTGGCATGATTCTGTTTTCAGCTGAAAAGTTTGCCTCATAGTTATGTCCGTAATTACATTCCCTTGTTCCTTTTGTTATACAACTGCCAAATTGGAAAAGAAAAGTGCAGAAAGTTTAACTTCTTGTATGTTGAATTTCTACAAATGCCTATTGTAGTTTAGCAGTATTACTGTCTAAAATTTATATCAACTAAATCCGCTAACATTCTGACTTCAGTTAATTTTAACTTTATATAATTAAATTTTAATCTCTGTGTGAGCCTAGGTCACCTCAGTTCACTGGTACCACGCTCCCGGTCTCCGCCCTCTCATCGAGATTCAGAGGGAGGTGCTGGTCACCATATTGTTGCCACTGGTCTTCCTCCCACCGACCCTTTCCATGACGTCAATCGCCATCACTAGATCATGGGACATTCCTCAACACAGTGCAGTTCCCCCTGTTCCTGACACTGCTCCGCCTTTTCAAGGCACCTTCCCCCATGGTGACAGTTAGCTGCCAGACTCAGGGGTTGATTCACTTGAGGTGGGATTCCTCCAGCACAGAGAGGGAGTTCAGCCCATTGCCGAGACAGCACCATGGTTACTGGGCTCCTGAGGCTGCATCCATCTCTGTGATGCCGTCCCTCTCCACTATGCCAATGCCTCCTTCACACCAGTTGTCAGTTGCCACTTCAGACAAGCATCAGATGGCACCAGGCTCGGTGCACAAAGTGCAAATGGACGCCGTACTGGGTGGAAGGGCTGGTTCATACCCTGAGACCCTCTTCCCCATGGGAATGGTGCTCCAGGCCCTCTCCCAATCCAGATGAGGCTGTGGCAGGTCCCCCTAGTGCTAGCCCACCTGACGTTATTAAGGAGCACCAAGCTCTGCTCCAAAGAATGGCCATAACTTAGGCCTAGAGGTGGAAGAGATGGCAGAGCAATCAGACACTTCATTTAAGTGCTTTTGGTGGGTTGAGCCTCCGTCCGAGATGTCACCTGTTGTGTTTAGATCCCACTGAGCCTGCCTGTCCACTAGCCTGGGATCCCTTATCCTTTCCTGCTGCACGTACACATATAGGTAGGGATGCACTCACCTGTAGAATCACACAGTCTGCAATCATAACTATTGTTCTTTGAGATGTGTTGCTTACGTCCATTCCATTACCCACCCTCCTACCCCTCTGTTGGAGTTGCCGGCGAGAAGGAACTGAGAGGACATGGGGCCAGCGGCGCTTGATATACAAATGCATGAGCGTAGCACTCTAGAGGGTGCCACAGCTGACCCTTTGGCTACCATTAAGGCAAAAGTCTCTGACAACTGTGCACGTGGCGTGTTCACACCTAGAATGGAATGGACATGAGCAACACATTTTGAAGAGCAACAGTTATGAAAAGTAGGTAATTGTTTTTCATACTAAAAGAAATTTTTCCCCTCTAGAATGTCTAATGATAGAGAATTTGTAATTGATGTTGTTTCAATTTTTTTTAATCAGGAGCATGCAGACAGCAAGAATTTTATAAGCTATAGCTTTTTTGCTTCATCCCTAACTTAATGTGAAATAGAAACTTTCTGCACAGTGAATGGTGACAGCTAAATTTTAGCAGGAAAGTAAATTAGGGCATGGCTACACTTTAAACTTCAAAGTGCTGTCGTGGGAACAAGCGTGGCAGCGCTTGAAAAGTGTGTGTGGTCACACGCAAGCACTAGGAGAGACATCTCCCAGCGTTCCTGGTAATCCATCTCTATAAGGGGATTAGCTCAGAGTGCTCGAAGCCCGGCTCCGAGTGCTCAGAGCCTGTCCACACTAGTGCTTTACAGCTCTCAGACTTGCTGTGCTCAGGGGAGTGATTTTTTACACCCCCGAGCCAGTAAGTTAGAGCGCTATAGAATGTCAGTGTAAAAGCCCTTAAGGAGTTAGCATTGATACTTGAAATCAGCTGTGTGTTGAATCATCAGTTTAAATGTAGGTTGCTATATTCTGTCTGAAGAAAATCTTCATTTTAGCTCACACAAGAGTGCCAAGTTCAGTAAGCAACTTCTCTGTTCCTTTTGAGATCCCTGATTGATCACTGTAGGTTACATCTCAGCCACACAACATTTCACTGTGATCACAATAATATTAAGTAACACTGAAAGTTCATTGATCCTTAGTGGTGTGCTTTAAAGAGTTTTTTATATAGGTGTATATATAACATAAGTGTATATGTGTACACTCCAAATACTATTGTAAAGTCAGCTTTTTATATGTAATTTCAATATAGGAAACAGGGAGTTTGAAAGAAAATGTTAGAAGTTACTAAAGGGTTTGGGGAAGCCGACCCATTAGTTATGATTATGGTTTTGTATTTTTTAAAGAACCCAAAAACCTTTTAATGTGCCAGCTAGGGAAATTATT
>ML677339.1:890922-1062688 GCA_007922305.1 Dermatemys mawii
TACTTTGTAGTTTCACTTCATGATAAAGACAGCTAGTAATATGATCTATGAAGGAAAAATCCTTCACATCTCTGAAATAATCCCATCATTCCACCACCAGTATATGTGAAGAAGACTGAATCGTGACAGTCTGTTTTTTTGTTTTTTTTTTATAACTTCATTAGTGGAAAGCAACCTACTGTACATTGCTTCAATTCATTAGTTAACCTCCTATGCCCTTGGTTCATAAAAGTTTGTGTCAGTTCCCGAAATTGTCAGCTGAATAGCTGATGAATTCTTTCCTTCTCTTCTTGGATTAGTAACACTTTATGCACTTGTAAAGACCTTATTAAGCTGTTTATAATTTTTTTGTTCATCATTCATTATTGTGTCCAGTTAGCTAAAAGTCCTGCTTCTTACTGCTGGAATTTCATAAGATCTAAGAACATCAGAATGGCCATAGTGCGTCATACCAACAGTCCGTCTATCCCAGTATCCTGTCTCCCAACAGTGGCCAGTGCACGATGCTTTAAAGGGAATGAACAGAATAGGCAATAGTCAAGTGATCCATCCCCTGTTGTCCCAGCATCTGGCAGTTAGAGGCCTGTGGATACTCAGCGCATGGGTTTTCATCCTTGATCATCTTGACTAATAGAAATTGATGGACCTGTCATTCATGAACTTATTTAATTCTTTTTTTTTTAATCCAGTTGTAGTTTTTTGCCTTCAAAACATCTTCTGGCAATGAGTTCCACTGGTTGACTGTGCTTGTGTAAAGAAGTACTTCTTTTTGTTTGTTTCAAACCTGCTGCCTATTACTTTCATTGTGTGATTCTCAGGTTCTTGTGTTATGTGAAGGGGGTAAATAGCACTTCACTTTCTCCACAAAATGATTTTGTAGGCCTTTATATCATTTCCCTCCCCCTTCCCCCCAAAGTCATCATTTTTCCAGTCTGAATAGTCCCCAGACTCTGAGTCTCTTAAACTCTCCTCATATGGAAGTTGTTCCATATACCTATTTTTTGTCCTTCTGTGTACCATTTCCAATTCTAATATGTCTTTTTTGAGATGGGGCAACCAGAACTGTGTGCATTATTCCAGGTGCGTGCATACCTTGAATTTATATAATGGCATTAGAATATTTTCTGTATTATCTATCCCTTTCCCAATGGTTCCTAATATTGTTAGCTTTTTTTGTTTGCTGCTGTTTTGAGAGAACTAGCCACAAAGGCTCCAAGGTCTCTTTTTCTGAGTGGTAACAGTTAATAGAGACCCCATCATTTTGTACGTATAGCTGGGATTATGTTTTCCAATGTGAATTCTTTTGCCTTGAATTTAATGTGTAATTTAGTTGCCTAATTACCCAGTACTCTGTAACTCTTCCCAGTCTGCTTTGCACTTAACTATCTTGAGTAACTTTGTATCATCTGCACACTTTGTCACTTCACGGTTTACCCCTTTTTCTAGATCATTTATGGTTTTGTTGAACAGAATTGGTCCCAATATAGATCTATTTCTCTCTCCTTTCTGAAAACTGACCATTTATTCCTACACTTTGTTTCCTATCTTTTAATCAGTTAGTGATCCATGAGAGGATCTTCCCTACTATCCCATGACAACTTGCTTTTCTAAAGAGCAACAATCTCCTTTTTTTCAAAATTGTACCCCGCTTCTGAGACAGCTGTGTTCTTGGCCGACACAGTATACAGCTGAATGGGAGAGGCTAGGGGTCAGCTAGAGTCTGCATGAGTGAAGCTCCCTAATAATCGCTCCCTAATAATCACTCCCTGCCCCCGCCCCAAAACCTGTTCCATACTTTTCCTACCCAACAATCCTCCAAGTTCACAACCAGACTCCTTCCCAGCAATTTACTTCCCTCTACATCAACTCCTCCATTACCTTTGACTCCCCAAACCCTTTGCACTACTTCTGAGGAGTGCAGGAAATATGATTCTGTATTGTAGCTTAAATTAATTGTTACTCAGAGTTCTGTGTTAATATGCCTAGTAAGAAATCTATTTGCCAGAAAACATTTCCTGAAATTTTTTGTTGTTGTTGTCTGTATTGTTACAGACATACTTGCTGACAGGTGTTTTGAATAAATGACCCAAAATAGTTAAAGCCGTTGTGATTATATTGTGTTACTTTGACAAATAAAATATGCAGAATTTTTCAGAATTTTAAAATATTGTGTACAGAATTTTTAATTTTTTGGTGCAGAATTTTCCCAACAGTAAAATTAAGTAATTAATTTTTCAGATTTATTCATGTTCTTGCTTTGGTTGCTGTGTTTCCTTATCTGTAGTCAGTCATGCAAGGAAGGGTACAAGAGCTATGTGAGTGCCAAAGCAGTAGAGTTCAGACTAAACCTGACTGGCCTTAGGAACATCTGGTAAAATTCTTATACTGCGTTGTTCTCTTATCCAGCAAGTCTACATCAGTTTCTGAAATCCCATAATTTCCCCAAAGTTGGAAGATGACATGCAAGCTATATGTGTTTTTATTACATGTTGTGGATGAGCAGCATGAGCTACTCCCCATACATAACCCTATCATCATCCCCAGGTGATCAAATCACAAGTCAGCTGAATCCCACTCCAGGAAAACAATAGGAAGGAAGGCTAAAGATGTGAGTGCATAGTCTACTGAAGAGTTGGATGTCCAACTGGAAGCAAACTGAGTACCACTTGCCAGCCAGCCAGACAACTGCTTTCAGGCACCTGGCAGTGACAGCTGATATGTTGGTTCCTGGGTAGAAGGGATGGATATGTTAGTAGGAGCTCCAACATCATTAAGGATTCTTCAGAAACAGTTGTCAACGTTGGTTGTCATGCCTACCTTTCTTTATGGCCAGATGGGAAGGAGGTTCTGCAATTCTTTTTTGTTGTAGCATGAAGTCATAGTGCAGAAAATATCAAAACCATTGCTCCAGAGGTTGACAATTAATTGGTACTGAGTAAAGGGGGAATTTCATGCTCAGTGAAGAAAAACAAAACTTTGACACAGGAATTCTAGGCTCACCTGAATAACTTTTTTCTCTGTTTTTGAGAACCAGAGAGGAAACTCTAACTGGTCCCATTCCAGAAATAAATTGCTATTCAGTATGATGCCTGCTAACACACACCCTTCAATGAAGGCCACCTGGTGAGGCCCTTCATTCACTTCATCCAGCTTGCTCATCCAGAAAGCCAAGAGGAAAAGATCTCCTTAAAACACCAATCATTCTGCAATGGAACAAGCTTAGTGCATAGGCCTATAGGATTCCCAAGTGATGAGGAACCTTTTGTCCCATGTAGAGCAATGATTCCTAGCTAAATCCTTTGTATTTCTAATGTTGGTAGAGCTACAGAATTGGGGTCTAAGGTTTCCCCCAAGAAAAAAGGGAAAGGCCACAGAGTGAAAGTTGGAATGTGAGAGTGGCTGCTCACCCATAGCCAGAATGAACTGCCCATTTATGTATTTGAAGAACTGGCCATACGTTATCCAGTTCCGCTGATTACCGGAAATGTAGAAATGTGCTGGTACCTGTCTGTCTCATATGATCCTCTTGTATTAGTGATGGTTCTCCATGCTCCTTATTCTCATGTCTCCTTGCTCAGCTAGTACAAGTCCTCCCACCATTTCATCATCCACTCTGTCTTCCCCTACAAGCTTTGTCATCCCACCCCATTTACCCCCAGCTGGCTCTTAGTCTTCCTAGTAATGGTTCTCAACCAGTTTTAGTCCCCACATCCCAGCTACTCATTTGATTTGTCTTCCTGTCTTGCAGCCTACTGAAGGTAATTATATGGCTCTCCTCAGTATTGCATGTGAGATGTGTTTACCCTCACAATACCCTTGTGAGGTAGGGAGGTACTATTATCTCCATTTACCCAGTCCCAGATTCTCTCCCTTCCAGCCAGACTCCAGACCCAGCCTATACCCTCTATCTTGCCCCCAGGTTCCTTGTCCCAATCTGTTCCACCTTCTTCCCATATCAGGCTCTTGGCCTTTCTGCGTTCAACTCAGGTGTCTTCCTTCTCAGTGCTTCCTGGGTGCAGCGGAGCACACATTGAGAGCACAGGAGATAGTCTCCCTATTTTCACTTGCCGTGCCTGGCCTCACCCTAGCCTGCGCACTTGGAAGCAGCAATTGCAAGGAATGTCCTTCTCATCTCCTGCAGCCCTGGACCAGAGCATGCTCAGTGCAGATGAAATCTTTGGGTAATTTAGTTATATTGTAACAAGACTCTGCTGAGCTCGTGCCTCTAAGATTTTTCAGGGGCTTGTAGCTTGTCCAAAACTGAATGGATTTTTATGAGGATGCAAAATATACATTTCTTATACAAAGAGCGTCACCTTGGAAAATTTCAGATTCCTGTTCCAAAACATGAGAATGCTAGAGTATCTCAAAGAAAAGGTTGTCAGTTTTGGGGGTTTTTTTTAATCTTTGGCAAAACCAATGTATGTTTTTCCTAATCTCATTCTTGGAAATGGCTGATCCATTTTAACTGAAACATTTTTAAAAAATCAGCCTGCAGCAGACACCTGGCATTGCCAATCTTCAACCATCTGGGCTGAAATTTTCTAAGTTATAAGCAATTAAAAACAGGGGTTTAAAGGAGGAAGTGTGGGGCCACATTAGCAGGTAGTGCTACCAGCTCTGCCTATAATTCCACAGTAGCTACAGTAACATAGTTTGTGAGAGTAATCCAGTAAATGGCATGATGGGGTGATTATCTCATCTGGCTTGTCTCCCTATATAATCCTCACTCCCAAGAGGTTAAGAATCTTCTGAAGTATAAGCTCTTGGGGCATCTTCCTATTCCCTAACCATAATGTTGACTTAGCTGTTGATCCCCATCTGTCCAATCTAGTTTAATCCTATTTGCTGTTCTGGGCACTGACTGCATGCTAAGTTTCACCTCTGTCCTACAGGCTGCGGCCACAATATTATCCCAACTGGAATGGTATCATCATGCAGATACAGCTTTTCTGCACTGGGCTTGTAGACCTGCCCTTTGCCTTATAGGGCAGGGTCCCCATATCTGATGTGCACTCTGTCTTCACCTCCCCTCAGTCAGCAAACTGACTGGCAAACTATCTAAAAGAAAATCAAGGAGAAGTCTCTGGAATGACTTTATTTGCCCTATTGATGGCTCAGGAAGTGATAATATTTGTAGATAATAGTTGGCTAAAAACCGAGCCAAGGGTCCTAAAAGCCAGGATGGTCTGGGTAGATGGAAAGGAGTTTGGGAGAAGAGCATACCTGTTTAATGGCAGTTAATGCTCCTATGTTGCAGGGGAACTTAGATCAAACACTTTGGATCTTGCAGCCAACAGTTTTTCCTACCCTGGTGATTGCTTTTTGCAGAATGACCCACTGGGTTCCATCTGGAACAAGGGTCAGGGACAGCTAAGCAACTCAAGGAGGCTTTGGAGATGGCAGAGCTAGGGTAGGACTGCACTGAGTCTCCTGGTATTAGGCAATCTCATACCTCAGGCAGAAAACAGGCTTGACTCCTGCAAAGTGCCTGCTCTTGGGGTAACCAGGAACCATTAGTGAGGCCTGCTGGCCTTGTAACAACAGTGACCACTAATGAGGAGGGGACAGCCGCAACATTGTCAGTGCAAGCTTGCCTTCCCTGACCTGGAGTCTTGGAGATCCGCTGGTCAGTGAAGGTGACATTCCAGGAAGCTTCTGAAGTCGTATGAAGATTGACAGATGTCCTGGCTGCCTCTTTTCCAGCTCCTAAGTATACTGCATACTGTTAGGTATTAGGGAGCCAAGGCTTTGTTGATTTCCCATGTTCTCACCCGCTGCTCTTTCCAAATGGGCAGAGGAACAATTTCTTCCTTAATGCAGTAGACTCTCAATTATCCAGGATGATAGGGAAAAAATTAATCCTGCCTGGTTAATAAAATCCCAGATAATCACCATCCATAGGAAATATGGCAGGGGGCGGGGAAGTTGGTTCACCAGCCACCCTGAGTGCGGGGAGGGAGTGTTGGTTCACTGGCTGCCCTGCACCCTGGTGGGTTTTCTTCTGGGTTTTTGTTTATTTGTTTGATTGTGGTTGGGGCAGCAACACAGCCAGCCGTGTGAGTTACGCTTTTCTTTTTTTTTTTTTGACATCCTGGTTAATCCACAACCTGGTTAACCCAGTCCTGGATAATCGAGAGTCTAGTGTATTGTCATGTTCTTGCTTTATTTTAGTGATTGTGTCAAAGAAAGCTGAGGATCTGGGGCTGTCAGTCTTAAATACTGTGGTGCTGCACTTAGGCTATGTCTATGCTACGGACTTCACCACTCTCCCAGTGACATAGTGCTGTCCACACTGGTGCTTTTATTGCTGAAACTTATGGTGGTCAAGGGTTTGTTATTTTCCACACCACTGATCAACAAAAGTTTTGCTGACAAAAGTGCTAGTGTAGACAAAGCCTCAGTCTGCCACTTTTAAGGAGTCAGTTTTGAAGATCGCTTTTCGTGTATCAGCAGGAGAGTGAGTTCATGGAGTAAAGTTAGTAAATTGTGTTAGAAGAATGATGGTCATGAGAGCATCTAAAATGGTAATATATTAATAATGCTAATCTGGATTTTTCAGTATGTTATGCAGTTTCAGAATCCTACATGAGCACTTGCATGACTTAAAATACTTTTGGTAATTGCAGGTTGTAAGCTCAACAAATGGAGAATTGAACACAGATGACCCAACGGCAGGACGTTCCAACGCTCCTATCACAGCCCCTACAGAAGTAGAAGTAATGGATGAAACAAAGTATGTATTGTTCTTATCTGTTAAAGTTTAAAAGCCAGTGTTTTGATCCCCACTACTGAGTTAATCAGCATTTCATTTACCTTATTTCTTATTAAAAGAACCTTGCACGCTTGTATTAGGAAGTGGCAAAGTACTTCAGTATTTTTGAGCTTGAATTATATGTGCTCCAGATAATTAAATATTAGAATATCTGTTATCCTTAATGTTGACTCCATTAGTTAAAGTTAACATAACACAAATTATTCACTTTACAGTAGTGAAATCCATACTTGATTTTGACATATTAGCTAACAGCTTGGTAAGAAATTTTACTGTCTTTTTAAATCTCTGTGTTGAATACAAGTCTCGTGAGAATTGTAGAACTTTTGCATGGTTTATAGTGTTCTGATTCTCTTTTTTCCCTTATTTTTTTGGTGCATAGCTGCCAGAAAGTGTTGAACATGTGGTGAGTTCCAAAGTGTAGGCAGGCAGAAATAGCTCCATTGGCTTTGTTCTCGTTGCATGTCTTAAAACTTTATGGAAAAAAAGGCCTTGAAATGGCAATTACGATTGGAAAACCTATGCAAAAGGATTTGAAATACATAGTACCATTAGACAGCCTGTCTTGGAGGCAGGAAGAAATACCAGCATGTTAAGGAGCTGTTTTGCCTGCTTCAACTCCTGTTTGTTTCAAGTGGTGTAGTCTGTGTGTATTTTCTCTCATGCTTTTAAGTGGACAGTACAATATCAATGTTTTTTATATATTATTTGCAATGCTATTTTAACTGAAAAACATTGATGTTTTCAGATGTTTGCATATTCAGGTAACAATTTAATATCTAGAAAATAACTAATTTATCTGAACTGGCACTAAATTCTAGAAAATGTTTGAACTTTGCGTATTTTTTAAACATAGTACTTACTAAATAATTAGTCATTGACAACTTGCTAACTAATTACAAAAACTTAACTTCAGGGTACATAAATCACAGTGAAATGGGAAAGTATTTGTTGATGTATAGTGTGTGGGAATTAAATACACTCATTTGAATAGTGCAATTTGTAATAAAGAATAAAACAGATTTTCCTTGATTATTAGAAAATAAATAAGGGGTTTTAACTGGCACTTTTGTATTGTTTCGGAGAACATGATTTCACAACGGCGTGTCCATCTGGTCAAATGGAGACACTCATGCATGAAGGTGGTGTGGTACATTACTTCTAGTGATAAGGGTAGTATTACAGTAGTTCCCAGAGGCCAGACACAGTTGCACTGGGGCCCCATTGTATTAGGATCTCTAGAAAGAGATACAGTAGGCCCCTCCCCAAAGAGCTGATACTCATGTGTGTTTCTTCTTTGATGTTAGGACTGCTCAACACATTAGTGTGTTCGAGATATTACGGAGAAGTAGGCCACTTGTAAAGCCTTACAATAAATCTCAACTCAAAATATTTCTTGGATTATACTTGCTGTGGAAAAATCTCTTTTGAAAGTCCATCAGTATATGCTGAAATGACTCACCATACAAATAAATCTGTTTAGAATATTATTCTCCAAGGTATGTAGTAGTGTTTAATCACTGCTATGACCTCACTTCACCAAAGCACTTTTAAAGACCATAAACTTCAGATTATTTCTGATGTTACTGATTTTCAGTGCAGCTACTTAAAGTTCATTATGTAATTTACCAAACACCATTTACCTCAAATGGTAAATTACATACTAGATGATTTGTCAATTTGGCTTGACTTATACTAAAGCTGTTGCCAGGTGCTCATGTCTGGAAAAATGATGAAGAAGGAGACCAAAATTTTCAAATGCTGAAGTTTAGAATTAGACAATTAAATCCATATTCAGGCACTTAAAAAAAATAAAGTCCAGGCAATTTTAAGAGATGCTCAGAAACTGCTGCTTCCTTTGATTTATTTAGCATTTATCTTCAGCATCTTAGGTGCGGAAAACACTTATTTAGGTGTGTATCTTTGAGTTTTTTGGCCTTTTTTCCCCCTGCTGTTGCATCTTATATACTAAACAAATAGGTTAAGATTCATCTCTTTATGCCTGATTCCTACTAATCTTTGTGACATATGGGAATCTCATTTTCCCAGAGAGGACAACTATTTTATTGCCAGTAGATTCTAAACTACACCTTCTGCTTCACCATCCTTTTAGACCTGGTTTTATGTTTTCTTAGTAATTAAAGGCAAAAAAAAGCTGCTGCAAGCAGTAATATACTAACTGTGTGCATTAGGGATTCTTTCAGATATTAAGTGCTTTTTATAACTATATATTGCAAGAATCTCAATCAGTACAAAAATAAAATAGAACTTAGTTTATAGGGTGTTGTAAGGATTATTTAACGTTCAAACAGCAATGTAAAATATAAGTACTAACTATATTTTTCATATCTTTATTAAGGACAGACATTATATGTAACTTTATTTTAAGGAAACTTGGTATTTTGTCAAGAAACTAATTACTTTTTGTTCCTTTTCCTAGTCTTTTCTCCCTCTGAAAATATGAACAAAGTTAAAGCTTTCCAGAAAATTTCAATTGTAATATTTTCCCATATTCCAGGAGCATGAATTTAGTATTTGCCCAAAATGACAGTAAACTGTGAGACTAAATGATAAGACAGAATTTATTTTCAGTTTCAGGGATTTTTTTTAGATTGCAGAAAAATTGCTCTCACAGCTAGTTTCCAGTGCTGTATGGATGCAAGCATAATTTAGCAGATGTAGATATACCACTTCTGTTGACCTTGTTAGTCTGGTAGCTTGTTTTCCTATAAGCAGGTCAAATTAAAATGTTGAAATATAAACTTGGAGTGAATGCTCATGTCCATTCCATTGTGGTGTGTGTGCTAGCCACATGCAATAGTGCCAGAGTTTTTCCCTCAGTGGTATCTGTAGGCAACCAGCTCTGGCTCCCTCTGGAGTGGTGCGCATATCCTCCAGTATGAGGGGCACCATCAACTCCCCCTCCCTCTGTTGTTTCTTACCACCAGTGATGGAACGTCTCCTTGTCTTGGCATGCTTTCCTTCTAAACTGTGCCTAATTGTGAATCTCTTGTATATAGTTCTTATAAAGTTTGTATAATTTATTATTTCCCTTAGTGCATAAGTTAGAAATAGTTAGTTCCCTACGGGACTTATCCTATGGACAGGGCATGCACCGATCCATGGGCTTCAAGCCCTGTGACCGCAGCAGAAAACCTATGGCTGTCAGTGATCCCTGTCGAAGCTGTCTGAGGTATTTGGGGGAGACCCACATGCATGACAAGTGTTGCATTTGTAAAAGTTTCAAGACACAAACCAGAAAGGAGCAGGACATTCGTATTAGAGTGCTCCTTAGGGAGCTGGCCCTTGCATTGTCCTTGGAACTAGCTACATCGGACTCTGCTCCAAACACCATAGTATTGGTGAGAAGTGCACTGCCAGCACCAGTCCCCAACTGATGCCAACACCCATCCTGCCATTCTAGGTACTGCCTAGAAAGCAAATAAAGGCCAGGAGAGAGTGTTCTTCTATGTCACATAAAGAGAAGGAGAGAGCTGGAAGAGAGCAAAGACCCTCCAGACGGTGGCTAGACTCCAGCATCCACTGAGCTGTCAAGTCCCCTTTGAGACCTGCCTGTCACCCTTTCCCATCTGTCATGGAAGGTCGCATTCTTGTAGCTGTTCCTTGGTGAGATGAGTCTCCAAGATAAGACCCCTTACTTCAGAGCCCCTGCACACGCTGTTCAATAAGGACAAGGTTCAGCTGCAGCCCCATCTGACCTTCCTGCCAAAGATGGTGCTGCACTTCCATGTCAATCAGGATATTTTTCCTCCCTCTGTTCTGGCCAAAGCCTCATATGACCAACGAATAGCAGCATCTGCATACTCTAGATATCAGGCATGCACTGGCTTTCTCCTGGGAGCACACCAAGCCTGTCCACAGATAGACTCAGCTCTGTATTGCAGTAGCTGACAGGATAAGAATGGCCTTCCTGTGTCCTCTAAGTGGATTTCAACCTGGATCACCACCTGCATCCATACTTGCCACAGCAGGGGCTATGCCTCTACTGATAGAGAAGGCTTATTTGACAAGGATACAGGTGTCTTTGGCTGCTTTCCTAATGCATGTCTCTATCTAGGATATCTTCAGGACTGTGTCAGGGTCTTCAGTACACATGTACATGATGCATTACGCCATCACCCAGGAAGCCACAGATGACACTGAATTTGGTAGAGCTGTGTTGCAATAGACATGTCCATGAACTCATACCCGTTGCCAGACATACTTCTTGGGAGTCCCCTACAATGGAATGGTCATGAGCAATCACTTGAAGAAGAAAAAACAGTTACTAACCTTTTGTAACTGTTGTTCTTTGAGATCTGTTGCTCGTGTCCGTTCCCTCTTTCCCCACTGTCAGAGCTCCAGCAAGGAGGAATGGGGGAGGCAGCAGTATCCCTTAACGCCCCTTAATGCGGTGCATTAATGTGATGCTCTAAAGGGCACCAGAGCCGATCCCCTACAGATACCACTAAGGGGAAAACTTCTGGTACTGGTGCAAGTGAGGGCTGAGCACACACACCTACAATGGAATGGACATGAGCAACACATCTTGAAGAACAACATTTACGAAAGATTAGTAACTGTGTTTTACCCTGGGATGGAACTTCCAGTTGTTGATGAGTTCCACTAACTTTTTGAAATTGTAAGCCCTCCAGAACAGGGTCTTTGTATGTGCAGAGCCTAGCACAGTGCAGTGCCAATCCTGATGGGGTCGGTAGGAATGACTGTAATATGAAAATTAAATAACGGATAAAATGCATACAGATATCAACACATGAATGAAATTGGAGTGAAAATAAAACTGGGAGACCAGGGAAAATTTCTTGGGGGTGCTTTATTATATCTCTTATGTTGGCTTAATTAAAATATAATCACATCCTGGTTAACAATAGGAGTGGTATGTGGGGAAGTACCTGAGTGGAGACTAGTGTGGTAGTGTCAGAGCCAAAAGAGTAAGTTTTTAATATTTCACCATCTTTGAGGCAAATTGAAGGAGTGTGAAGTTGCTTGGTACACAGGAGGTAGGAGGTTGTCCAAGGTATAGGGAGCAGCATGAGGGAGAACATGATTTGGAGGGAGGAGATAAAAGCAACAAGAAAAAACGTAGAATTAACTGAGCGAAGGGTACATAAGAGGCAAGAGCAAAACAACAAAGAACTTTACAGGTGGAGATAGGCATGAGAGAGAAGTGGAAGGAGACTGAGGAATGAGAAACTTAAGAAGCGTAGTGACATTATCATAGCAGTAAGGTAGATACATGTTTATAGTAATGAAATTTTGGATAAACTAGACTAAAGTGAGATGGAACTCAAAAGCCAGAGAAAATGAAGTAGTGGCAGTAAACAAAGGGGGAAAGAATAAAGACTTGTCTATACAGGGAATAGTTAATCCTTTTTAATTAGGAATAGTTAACTCCATCTGTGGACACTCTTATTCCAAAATGGAGATAGCTAATTTGGAATTAAGGACTCTTATTCTGGAATAAGAATTTCTGCACAGAGAGTTAATCAGGAATAGTTAATCCTCTTTAAATTCACACCCCATTTCATTTTGAATTATCTTTCATATGTAGAGCCCTAAACCTTGGGTCAAAATTTTTAGCAGTGGGGATTTGGAGATAACAAAAAACAAGATTTGGTAATACACTTGATGGGGAGAAGGGAGGAAGACCTTTAAACATAACATTGAGATTGAAGGCCTAGGTGATGTGATACAAGGGTAGTTTTACCTTGTGTAGAAAGGGGGGTAAACTGTTGCTTTACCTTAGGTAGGATAATCACTGTTTATGCAACAGATGAAAGTTATTACACACACAAGCAAAAAGTTTAGAAAACATCATCAACTTTTGTCAGATAGAAAACATTTTTAAATGCATACAATATTTGTTAGTACATGAGAACTTGCCTTGCAGATTGTGGATACCATCTTTCCTATTAAGTACAATAGTAAATTTTAACATCCATAGATATTTGTGTGCATACTTTAAGTTGTAGTAGAGCTGTGTTTCAAACACTTAAATGCACAGAGAATTTGTGGATCTTTAAAATTGTTTTATAGCAATTCAGTAGTATGTTTGATAGTGAGGCCCTCTAGTGACAGCATATTTAAACACTGCAGGATATTTGTTACAAACTGTGTGCTTCAAGGGTTTGTGAACTGTCTGTATAAATTTAGAGAGACAAGATTACACAGAGCTCTTCAGGTCTTGGAGAGGTACTCAGAATGTCACAGCTAAATTAAAGGGTGGACGAAATAAGGAGTTAACACATTTTGCAAGAATCCATTAAAGGTAAAGTGTGCAGTTAACATCTCTACAGTCATAGGACACAGAAGGCTTAGTGGGTTATAGATTTGGTAATGAGCCATAAATCCAGTTTCTTTAGTCAATCCATGATTTTTGGTGTCTAGCAGAGTTATAAATTTAAGTTCACAGGCTCATTTTTTGCTGGGTTTGTGCAAGTTTCCTTTGAGGGTGAAGACAGGACTTGAAAAGTGTTCAACTTTGGTGATACACACCTGTGGATGATACATTTTTTTTGTTGTTTTTCTTTTCTGAAAGTTCATTTGAGAGTCTGTTTTCACCCATGTAGTTGTTGGGGCATTCGGTGCACTGGATGAAGCACATCACATGTTGTGATAGGCATGTGTAGGATCCATGGATTTTGAAAGGGGTGTTGTGGTATCTGACCATCATATCAGTGAAGATACGTCTGCAGATTTTGCTTTGCATCTGGTGTAATGGGAGAGACTGGAATTGCTTTGAGTTGGTGTTCTGATCTGTGGGGAAACTTGCTTCTGCTGATGAGCTGGAGGACGGGGCAGGGGAGGCTTGAAGGCCAGAAGAGAGGTTTCAGGACAGATTTCTTTCAGGATATCGTCTCCCATAAAATATGGGTTGTAACTGTTTAGTGATAACCTGTATACATTCCAGTATGGAATGGTAGGTGACAACTAGGGGTGTATAGTCAAGTAGATTCTCTTGTGGTGTATGGGTTGCCCATTCTGACGCGATCTACTTCTTGGTAGAATATCACTGCGTGAAGATGGTTTTAGGTCTGTAAGGTGTATATTAAGGTATAAATTTAGCTCTATGTTAAATCTTTCTATAAGAGCTTTTATGTTGGGAGATTTTAAAATAGATGTCTACATTTTCTTACATAAATTTAAATACGTTTAAATGACATTTGTTAAAATTAGAGGCTCTGAGATTTCCAACACTTCAGATGTTGGTGTACATTTGTGGTATCAGAGCTTCCAAGGCAGTTTAATGATTTGGAATGTATATTTATGTTCCTCCAACAAAAAACTATAGTAATACATATTAAAATTCAAGGATTTATTTCCCCTTACCCAATAGCTTTTCGACTTCAGCGTTATATAGTGAAATCCTCATAAATGGGATACCCTGTTTGATTACATTTATCACAATTAAGATCAATATCCATTAATAGAAGAGTTCTTTGTAATAGAATACTTCAAAGTTCATGAGGTTCATGGAGTTGATGAGAGACACTGTTTGGATTGTTTAAGGATGGAATTTTTCTGCATGCTCAGTGCCAGTTGCATTGGCAGTTGTGCAAAGTCCATGTGTAGTTGGCATGGAAGGAGCAAATTAATACGAGCAGAAACTAGTGAAGCAGTACACACATAATGTATAGATCACAACTAAGGAACTGAAACCTGATAGGGAAGAAAGCATACAGAACCAATGTCCCTAGATCACAGCATGTTAACAGATTGCTAATGTGCTTCAGCATGGCCCACACAGACAGTGAGCCCACACACCAGTTTGCCTCAAACTAAATGTTTGTGTAGTCAAGCCCTAAGTGAACCTATAATACAGGGTGAAATCCTTCTGAGATCTGGAAACATAATAAACATAGGCAGGAGCCTAAGTGGAATATCACTAGAACCCTAAAATTAAATGTCCTGGTATTATGCCATGTGTTTTGTCAAACAGTGTATTGATGAGTGATTGTGCCGTGCGTCCAAAGGTGTGATCGCTAGTAGTGAGTGGTGAGTGAAAGCTTGCAAAAAAACTTGACCAAAAAATCTAAGGATGTATGGACAGATTTTAGGTGCATTTGTTGTTCTACCAGTCTACTTTGAGTGTTGATCCTAGCTTTATTGATGTTTCTTCACAGCATTGAATCAGAATGTGAATTTTAAAAGTATTATTAAAGATTGGTTTGAGACATTTTTTAAAAAAAACCACAGGTCCTTTCCCAAACTCTGAGTGCTTAAAGGATGCCTTTTAAATTATGTTGAGCAGCAACAGCAATATTAGTGAATTTTAGTGTAGTGGTTCAGTATTCTAAATAAATATTTAAAATATATTTACATTCCTGTTTGTCATACTAGCACTTAATGAAAAAAAGGTACACGGGAGAGCAAAACACTTTTATTTGCAAAAATACACCCTTCATCCTCAATACATAATTCTTTATTATAACTCCCAAACTAATATGACTGTTCTGTCTTGGCATGAAACTATAATGGTCACTTTTATTTGCAACTCTCTTGTCTGTTATGTAACTTATTTGACAGTCTCCAAAGAAAGGGGTAAAAGAGTTAGAAATTATTCTGCTGTAATTTTGGCTTCAGTAATATATCAGTCACCCTCAATGGAGGTTAATATGTACTTTGCAGTGGTTTATAACTGTATAGAGTTTTAACTGAATATTTTAAATTAAGTATGGCATAAATATGATTTATTTTTGTGCTTTCATTTTTTTGTTAAATGTCATATTTCCTGTCACACTTGCAGGTGCTGTTGTTTTTTCAAGCGAAGGAAAAGGAAAACCATTCAACGCCACAAATGACTCTGGAAGCAGGCAGAACATGGGGAATTACTTTCTTGTTCATCTGCTGTCTTGTGATTAAAAAAAAAAAAATCATTTCTGTAATGACCACAAATTATTTTCAGAGACTCCATCTTAAACAAAAATGTCATGCCTCCGTGCTTTGGTTTGGTAGTCCTTAATTCGTATTTTATTTTTCATCCATCTCTTCTGGAAGCTTTAAAGTGAGTGCTTCTTTGACCATCAGTAAATTGACAAGTGAAATGGTACAAATGAACACCGCTCTATCTTCAGCAAAACTAGACTTCAAAAGCATTTCTTCTGCCTAGAAAACAATTAGCAGTGTCTTAGCTGAAGATCAGATATGTCATAAATCTGGTTTTTGATGAGTTCTATAACAGCATGTTGAAAGCAGTCTTTTCAAGTGGATAATGAAGATGAAAAGTGTAGTTGCCCAAGCATTTAAAAATAATAAAAAGTCTTACCTTAAGATTTCTTATTGTCTGTGACATCTGCATTGATTGTTCAGTATTACTGATGGTACTGCAGTCCCAAATTATATTGTATTAGCATTAAATCCTCTCCATGATATCATGGTACAGTCACTACCTGGAGATACTGAGTAAGAAGCTAGATGGATTCAGCTGATGGCAATGGTCTGTTCTGTAGTTGCTAATGAACAAAAAGATGTCATCAGTAGACTCTGGGTTTGAACATGTGCTTTTGTTGTGCCTCTAATGGAGTTGCAGTATAGTAGAAATGGCAGCAATGCTTGTACAAAAATACAAATGTTTGTATAATGTAAGTTGTGCTTCTGATTACAATAGACAAGAAGATGAAATACCTTCAAAAGGGAGAAGATATTTAAGAGTTATAAGATACACTAAGAGGAAATAAATGTGAATCTGCTTAAAGTAGAATGGGAATTAAAGCCTACAATTCCCATGAAGGCTACTGCTGAATGACAACATCCTCCTTAAACTGAAAATTTGGATGTGCCATGTAACTGTTAGATCTTGTTGGTAAATTATTTTACTCATTGATTTAAAAAAAGGCAATAGGAATGAGTTGAACTTCTACTGCCTTCTCTGTGTACTAGACTGTAGTACCTAAAACTTTTCTGTGGTTTTCTGGAACCTTCTTAACTTTCTGTGTAATATTGCAACTGATGTAAGATATTAGGGAAAGGATGGATCAGGTACTTTCCCCCACAGTCCTTTGAAGTGCCTGCAATATCTATAAACCAGCTGTTCTGTAGAAAAGGCAGCCCATTCCATTTTTTCAAGTCTGCTTCATTTAAAGTCATAATGACAGAGGTGTGCTTTTGTCATATTTAGTTGCAAGTACTTGGAGAGATGGAATAAAAGGACGGAAGTGGCTAGACAGACTTGTTGACCAAAACTCAGATTAATTCTCACAATTTTTAAAAAAGCCTCCCAGAGCTAACTTGTATTTTTTTTTTCTGTCAACATATGCCTTCTGGCATACTTATTTATTTTTTATTCTGTTTTGTGGTAACTTTCAAAATGTGTATTAAAATAGATAAATGCACACCTTTGGATTCATTATTGCATTTACAGGGATTTTGGTTGTATTTTATAATTTATTTCTTCTTAACTGCCAAAACTGCAGTGCATGGTTTTGATGAATGATGTGCTCACATGAACACAAAAATGTATAATCTGATCATTGTCACTTTTGCTGTTAATGATCTGTTAAATTTTTGTTTTAAAAACCTGAACTTGGCCTACAAAAGTATATATTGTATAATTGGGTCAACAGTTTCCACTCAACCTGTTTGTATTACTGATTGTCTTAAACTCATGGACAGTTACATAATGTTCTTTATTTTGATTTGAGCTGAAAAAGTAGGTTGACTTGACCATTCTAATGTGAAAACCTGTCTGTCTTTGCAGTATTTGACCAAATTTGTCACTCCATAATATTTGTAAATACATGCAGTGTTGTATTTCTTATCATTCAGTTTAGTTTAATTCTCAAGGAGTGTTTGGCCTGTACAGTGTTTATATGATCTGAACTCCTTACACACAACAAGATGTGCATATTAATCCAATTATGGACTTAAATATAAAAAAATATAAAATCTGTTTATTTGCTGCAAAGACCAGTATCTAGACATTTTGCTTTTTAGCAATATTTTTAAGTGCTCTATTTTAATGCCAAGGAACATTTCCTTCTGGCAACACACACTGGTCCATAATAAGTAAAGCAGGTATGTTCGGGTTAAGCCAACAATGTATTGCTTTTGTTTGCTTTTTCCCTTCTAAACTAATGAAGTCAACATTGCCTGAATGTCAGAATAATGAAATAAATCCCTGTTTAAAGTTATGTAACTGAAGAAGGAAAAAAAAAAAATAAAGGTAGTTTTTTTAACTTGTCTTTTCCCCACTTTCCGACAGTGTTGAATATAATAGTGGATGTCATTAGTCTGGGGCCTCCCAAGCAGTTATAATCAATCAATTTGACTCCCAAAGCATTGCTCTTGTAAAAGGCAGTCACTAAAAATGGCAGCCTGGTGATGCATTTAGACAGCAAATGGATAGAGGTACATAAGCCTGATTGGAATCTGCTTTGTGATGTGGAATTTACTCTTTGGGAGCTGCCCATGGTTGTATTAGGGTATTTGCCACAGTGTCTAGCATATAATTTTAAGAAAAATATTCTGGTGGAGTTGGTTGCCTAACGCTTACGTATATAATAGAATCATTTCAGTTGCTTATAAATTCTCCAAGCTTTAACTGTTTAGGCTGATATTTTCCATGCCAGATGCCTGTCTCAGGTGAAAGTTTATTTTTTAAAATATTTAAGATAATATAGCTCTGCAGTTTCCAAATATGAGATTAGGGAAAAAATACATTGGTTTGCCTATGTTGCTTGGATGGAAAAAAATTTAACCATTTCATTGAGAAGCTTCAGCATCTGTACGCTGTCGAGCAAGGACTTGAATTTTAATTAGGGCTGTCAAGTAATTTAAAAAATTGTGATTAATTGCGCTGTTAAGCAATAGAATACCATTTATTTAAATATTTTTGGATGTTTTCTCCATTTTCAAATATATTGATTTTAATTACAACAGTAAATAAAAAGTGTACAGTGCTCGCTTTATATTTATTTTTATTACATGTATTTGCACTGTAAAAAAAGAAATAGTATTTTTCAGTTCCCCCATTGCAAGTGCTGTAGTGCAATCTTTCATGAAAGTTTAATTTACAAATATAGAATTATGTACAAAAAACTTGCATTCAAAAATAAAACAACGTAAAACTGTACTGCCTACAAGCGCAATTAGTCCTACTTGTTCAGCCTATCAGACAAACAAATTTGCAGGAGATAATGCTGCCCACTTCTTATTTACACTGTCACCTGAAAATGAGAATAGGCGTTCTCATGGCACTGTTGTAGCCAGCATAGATATTTACGTGCCAAATTCCCTAGAGAGTCGTATGTCCCTTCATGCTTCAACCACCATTCCAGAGGACATGCGTCCAGGTTGGTGATGGGTTCTACTCTGTAATGATCCAAAGCGGAGCAGACCAACACATGTTCATTTTCATCATCTGGGTCAGAAGGTTGATTTTCTTTTTTGGTGGTTCAGGTTCTGTAGTTTTCTGTATCTGAATATTGCTCTTTTAAATCTTTTGAAAGTATGCTCCACACCTCGTCCCTCTCAGATTTTGGACGGCACTTCAGAGTCTTAAACCTTGGGTCAAGTGCTGTAACTTTTTAGAAATCTCACATTGGTACCTTCTTTGCGTTTTGTCAAATCTGCAGTGAATGTGTCTTAAAACGAATATGTGCTGGGTCAATATGAAATATATGGCAGAATAGGGTAAAACAGACCAGGAGACATACAATTCTCCCTCAAAGAATTCACTCACAAATTTAATTAACACATTATTTTTTAATGAGCGTCATCAGCATGGAAGCATGTTCCCTGGAATGGTGGCCGAAGCATGAAGAGGGACATATGAGTGTTTAACATATCTAGCATGTTAATACCTTGCAATGCTGGCTACAAAAGTTCCATGTGAGTGCCTCTTCTCATTTTCAGGTGACATTGTAAATAAGCAGGAAGCATTATCTCCTGTAAATAAGCTCGTTTGTCTTTGCGATAGGCTGAACAAGAAGTAAGGCTGAGTGGACTTGTAGGCTCTAAAGCAGCGTGGGCAACCTACGCTCCACAGACCATACACGGCCTGTCAAGGTAATCCACTGGCAGGCCACAAGACAGTTTGTTTACATTGACCATCTGCAGGCACGGCCGCCCACAGCTCCCAGTGGCCGCAGTTCACCGTTACTAGCCAATGGGAGCTGCGGGCAACGGCACCCAGCATGCCCCTGTGGCCTGTGCCACTTCCTGCAGCTCCCATTGGCCAGGAATGGTGAACCATGGCCACTGGGAGCTATGGGCAGCCAGGTCTGCAGATGGTCAGTGTAAACTAACTGTCTCGCAGCCTGCCAGTGGATTACTGTGACGGGCCTCCGATTGCCCACCACTGTTCTAAAGTTTTACATTGTTTTGTTTTTGAGTGCAGTTACGTAAAAAAAAGAAAAATCTATATTTCTGAGTTGTACTTTCACGACAAAGAGATTGCACTACATGACTGAGGTGTATTGAAAAATACTATTTATCATTTTTAGAGTGCAAATATTCGTAATAAAAAATAATATAAAGTGAGCTCTGTACACTTTGCATTCTATGTTTGTAATTGAAATCAATATATTTGGAAATGTAGAAGAACATCCACAAATATTTAATAAATTTCACTTGATATTTCTTAACAGTGTGATTAAAACTGCAATTAATCGCAATTTTTAATCATTAATTTTTTTGAATTAATCACGTGAGTTAACTGAGATGAATCAACAGCCCTAATTTTAATAGGCCACCTTTATGTCAGGTATGTGCCTTTTGTCTTCCAGGTAAATTAATAAAGCCTGTCCAAATCTTGCCAAGATATAAGCCTCTGAATATCACTATTCGCTCATACTTGGTATAGTTTTGTTAGAGGCTGGCAGCAGCATTCTCTCAAGATTCTCACTCAGCCAAGCGGATTGAGTATGCGCCCTTCCCACAGAGCAGCTGAGCATACTGCAGTCTGAGCAGCATTTTCAGTACAATTCTTTTTCATGGAGCTGTGCACTGGAATTGAGAGCAGGGAGACTCTCTCTTGTGTCTGAATGGTCCTGCTTCTTGAACCCAGGCACCATTATGGAGGAAGTAGTTTGATTCAGATGCAGAGTAGTGGGAGACAGGCACGAGATGCTCTAGTGGTTAGGGCCCAATTCCCTACTCTACCACAAACTTACTTTCTGTCATTTAATCTTTGTGTTTCAATTCCCTCTCTGTAAAATGGGGTTAATAGTACTCCCTACCTCGCAGAAGTGTTGAGAGGTTCAGAGAAGAGCAACTAAAATGGTTAGGGGTTTGGAATGGGTCCTATATGAGGAGAGATTAAAGAGGTTAGGACTTTTCAGTTCGGAAAAGAGGAGACTAGGGGCGGATATGATAGAGGTATATAAAATCATGAGTGGTGTGCAGAAAGTGAATAAGGAAAAGTTATTTACATGTTCCCATAATATAGGAACTAGGGCCACCAAATGAAATTAATGGGCAGCAGGTTTAAAACAAATAAAAGGAAGTTCTTCACACAGTGCACAGTCAATCTGTGGAATTCCTTGCCTGAGGAGGTTGTGAAGGCTAGGACTACAACAGGATTTAAAGGAGAACTAGATAAATTCATGGAGGTTAGGGTTGGGAACAGTAAGGGGAATTACATCCCACAGTGCTATGACAGCTCTTCTACACTGGAGCAGTCCATTGATAGATCTCTTTGCCACAATCCAGAATTGCAAATGCCACCAATTTTGCTCTAGAGCGGGACTTGGGACTGCGTCTCTAGGAGACACATTCCTCATACCGTGGAACAGCTCCCTCATGTATGCCTTTCCATCGCTCCTTCTGATACACAGGGTTCTACACAAGATCAGAGACGACAAGGCCTGGATCATACTTGTTGCCCCAGCTTAACCAAGACAGACATGGTATCCTTACCTGCTACACGTCCATCCGTCCTCCACGGACTCTCCCCAGCAGACCAGATCTGTTTTCTCAGGACATCTGGCTTCTTCATCTTAGCTCCAGAAACTCTATCTGATGGTGTGATTTCTTCATGGTTCCAAACCCACAAACTAGCCTGTTCTGAGCAAGTCCAGTATGTCCTCCTGCACAGTAGAAGAGACTCCACTTGTAAGACTTACCTGCAAAAGTGGAAACGCTTCTCCATATGGTGCTCCCATAAACACTTGATGCCCCACGCCGTGACTCTCTCTAATATCCCAGATGGATAATTGTCTTTTATCTAGACAGGACTAAACCATTTTGTAAATCCCCACAGCTATTTGTCTCCACTACCAAGAGATCGAAGGCTGTGGCTATCTCTAAGCAATGACTTTCCAAGTGGATCTCTGACTACATCAGATTCTGTTACCGAACTCAGAATACCCAACCTCCTGAGGGCATCAGAACTCATTCTACTCATCTGTTGCTTTCCTCCATAATGTACCTATTAGTGATATATGCAAGGTGGACATTTGACCACACATTTACCAGACATGCTATCACACAGGATACCACGGCAGACACATGGTATGCCACACGGTACTGTCTACAGTCATCACTGCTGCAACTCCAAATTCCCTCCATAGTGGATACTGCTTCACATTCACCTGGAGTGGAGCACCCACAGGGACAGCACTCGAAGAAGAAAAGGTTACTCACTTTGCAGTAACTGAGGTTCTTCGAGATGTATGTCTCTGTGGGTTCTCCTGTGGATAGAGAAGGAAATGAGGGGAGTGCGGGACATGTGTGCTTAGGCATACTATAATAAGACAGCAGCTGGGCACATGCGTCCCGACCAGGCACTGCTACAGAAGATCTCCAGTCAATGGTGCCAGGACACACCATCACCTGGAATGGAGCACCCACAGGGACACACATCTTGAAGAACCTCAGTGACTGCAAGGTGAGTAACCTTCTCTTGCATCAGAACAAAGTATCGAGAGCTGCAAAGAGCTATCCTCCTACTTCCCTAGACAGGCTATGCACATTCAGGAAGGCTTCCTAAACAACCTGGATCCATCACACCTGCACCCACTAACCAATAGCCTGCATGTATTCAGAGTTTTGTACATTCACTCATGAAGAAGTTCTGGCTACCCTAAAAAACTTTCTCCTCAAAATTTGTGAATTCTACTCATACCCTTCTTGGCTTATGATCTTCTTTCATGAGCAGCTGTTTGCATTCATGACTGAAATAGCCAATGCCTCGTCCACAAAAGGTACCTTCCTTTCTCACTCAAACATACATGATAGCTCAACCAACATTGAAGAAACCCACCCTGAATACAACAGTTCTAGACAACTACCATTCAGTGTCAAACCTTCCATTCTTGAGCAAGATCATAGAAAAGGTTAGCCAAAGACCAACCTCAAGCTCATCTAATTGAAGCTAATATCCTAGACAGGGCACAGTGTTGATTTAGAATATTGAATTGAAACTGCTTTGCTGGCACTGACTGACTGATCTTCTGCTGTCAATGAATAGAGGGCAGACATTCATTCTTATCCTCCTGACTCTCTCTGCAGTGTTCAATGTGGCTGATCATGAGATGTTGCTGTTCTCCCTAACAAAAGTTCAGTGAGCCAGGATAATGCACAAAAATTGTGAGTTCTTCCTTCAGGGAGAAACCCCATGAATAATGGGAAACTGCACCTCTATTTCTAGACTCCTCGCTCGTGGGGTTCCACAATGATCAATTTCCTGTATACAACATCTACATGAGCCACTAGGTGAACTGGTCAGACAACATGGCTTCAAGCTCCAGCAATATGTAGTTGACACATAAGTCAACCTCTCTTTTTGACCATGCTACTGCTACAAAAAGGATCCAGTGCTTAGAAAAGATCAGTTCATGGATGAAGGACAACTGTTTGAAGCTGAACACAAGCAAGACAGAGTTTGTACTGGTGGGCAGAGGAAAGCATTTTGAAGAGATTGCAGGCACAGGCAAGTCTCCTGTGCTTGAAGATACACACCCACAATTAGCTCAGTCCGTAGCATATGGATGCTCCTTGTTTCCTTCCTGATTCTAAGCTCCTTTATAGCAGCATTTGTGACATGCTATCACTTCTGGGGGACTAGGAGACACTCTCATGCTGGCAAATGATAGCATGGCCTCAGTTATGCATATTTTCAGGGTTTATGAAATACTAACAGGTACAGAATGCTGTAGTATACTTCCTCAGCAATAGGTATACAATAAAAGTAAAGCTTTCTTGGGGTCCGGCCTAAGACTGGAATGAATTTCCCCAGGAACTAAAGACCATCACAAATCTCACTGCCTTCTGCTTGATGTGCAGGATGCATTTTATAGACCTTAGCTTCTCTAGCATAACCATATAGCACTGTGCCTACATAAATATATATATATATCTCCCCTGTGGAAGGATGGGGATAGCAAACATGATAGATGTTAGTTGGATTGTTTAATACGCTGTTGGTGATTAAGCATGGCATAAGAACTATGTAGAATAGAACCATAAGAACATCCTTTCTCTTCCTGCTGTCCCCTATCTGATTTACTACACACCTTTCCACTTCTGTAACAAATGAGGCAGGGATCCTACAGTCAACAACTTCTATTCTTTTTTGAGTACTTGCTCATGTCTATTCTAATGTAGGTGTGTGCTTACCCTGAGCATCACAGTCAGAAAATTTTTGCCCCAGGGATATCCGTCGAGTTGGATCTGATGCCTCCTGGAGATATGCGCTCGTATCATCAGCATAAAGGGTCCTCATGACCCACAGTCCCCTCAGTTCCTTCTTACCACCCTCTGGAACTACGTTGTCCTTGTGTTCAGCAAGTAGTCCCTCAGTGGACTTTTTTCGAACTTCATTGTATATAGTTATCTTGTTCTTAGTAGTTAAGTTTCCGTTTTTAGATAGATTAACAGAACCCTGCTCAAGGGAGTTAGTCCCTGCCTGGTACCAGGGCATGTTTCTCTGAGGTTTAAGCCTTGTACCTCATGCCACAAGCCTATGCCTGTGAGTGACCTCCATTCCAGCTGCCTTAAGTGCTGGGGGAAGCTCACATGTGGGGGTGCTGTAAGATCTGTAAAGACTTCAGGCCTGTACCAAAAAGGATAGAGACAAGCTAAGATTTAAAGCTGGTTTATCCTCATGGAGGAAACACTACGATCTCCCTTGGATCCAGATCACTCAGACTCTGAATCGAGCTCATCAGCCTCAATAAGGAGCGACCCGACTATTCTTTGAGATACTCAGCGCCATCCCTCATCACTGGCACTGAAAAAAGATGCTCCTACTTCTTCTCAAGAGTCTCAGCACCTAGCGAGGGAACCTCAGCTCCACTCTCCATCACCAGTGCTGAGAAAAAGGCAGAAAAAGACTCAGCGGTTGATCCCCAACCCTGAATTCAGTGAGGTAGAGAGACGCTAGTAGAGCATGAACCTCAGCGGGCTACTCTGTGCCTCTAACAACCCGTGCAGTGCCGTTGACTCTAGCCCTGGCACGGGTATCTTTGAGTCCGGCACTGATGGACTCTTCACCACAGGAGAGCCACCGGAGTTCTAGTGTCCTGATGGTATCATCTATGCCAGAAGCATTTGCTGCAGCAAGAGATTTCTTCTCTCTACCAGTACATCTCCAGCCATCAGGGAGCTGACAGATGTGGCACTGTCAGGAAGGACCTCTGCGGCACTGAAGCCCTGGGTACCTTCAAGGAGGAAATTGACCATGATGGCCCATTCCCATCTTCTCCCTCATGGCACCAATCGTCAGCAGCAGTCAGCACTGCTCCACCTTCATCTCCAGGAAGGGAGGATTCAGAGACAGACTCTGAGGCAGAGTCATATTCTTGTGGCAGGGATGTTATCACTCCAGTTGGCACTATCTGGCCAAGGCATCCCACCCATGGCGTGGCCCCTGGGACATTGGAAGATGCCAGTACAGTGGCCTTTCTGGAACCCTAGGGCTTTCCCACTGATGCAGGGGTCACAATCTAGAAGGTCATACTCTATGGTATTGGAGTCCAGAGCACTGCTCCACTTAAGACAAGATCCAGGTTCCGGTATCAAAGTGGGTGCCAAATATCAAGACCCGGCACCACAAGATCTATCCAGTGCTGAGGGTGAAGAAGTATCCTCTCCTGATACATGAGTCCTCTTCTTCTCTGGATCAGGCTGTCACAGGAGCACACCTAGCACTCTCCCAGGATGATTACAAAGCACACCGAGAGCTCCTCAAGAGAGTGGCTCAAAACGTGGGGGTCCAGGTAGAGGAGATAAGGGAGTCTTCCCATGTGTTGGTAGATATTCTATCGGCTGCAGGCCCTTCAAGAGTAGCATTGCCCATGAATGATACTATTATGAACCCCATCAAGGCATTATAACAGACACCAGTGTCCCTTCAGCCAACAGCAAAGAAAACTGAAAAGAAATATTTTTGTCCCAGCTAAGGGTTACAAATTCTTTCACACACCCTCACCACTGGGCTCTTTGTTTCAGCAGCTAATGAGAGGGAATGGCAGGGGCTAACGGCCAAGGACACCAGAAAATTAGACCTCCTAGATAGAAAGGCCTCCAACTCAGGATCGGGAATCAGCAGGTGCTCCTGAGCAGGTATGATTTTAATTCCTGGGGCACTGTGCTGAAATTTAAGGAGTTGCTACCAGAGGAGTCCAGATGAGAATTTTCAGCTCTCATGTAGGAAGGGAAATCAGTGGCAAAGGTGTCCCTGAAAGCAGTCTTGGATGTGACAGACTCTGCCACCGCTGATGGCGTGGATCAGGCTGCAATCCATAGAACCTCTTGGCTTCAGTCCTCAGGCCTACCACATGAGGCTCAACAGACCTTGCAGGACCTTCCTTTTGAGGTTACATTGTTATTTTCTGAGCAGACAGACTCAGTGCTGCACAGCCTAATGGATTTGAGGGCCACGCTGAAATCCTAGGACTTTATACACGAGCACCCTCAAGGGAATATTTTAAGCTTCCTCCAGCTGTTTGATTCTTCCTGCCACTTGTCTGGCAGAATTACTGTAGGAGAAGGAGCATGGGCTTTAGGAGAAGATCCTCACCCCAATCTGCATCTGCCCCCCACCCACTAACACTGTGGGATCTAAGCAGGCCTTTTGATGGGACATTTGGGAATGAGGTACCAGGACAGAACTTCAATCCAACTTGCCCAGTCTTTGTGGACCATTTATCCCATTTCCGTTAGGTGTAAGCTGTATTACCTCAGATTGCAGGGTGCTAAGCACGATAACAGTGGGATACACCCCTTCTAACGCAAGAGTTGTAGTTGCTCCTAAAGATAGGAGCCATTAAGGAGGTTCCACTGGAGTTAAGAGACTGTGGGTTCTAGTTCTGTTATTTCCTAATTCCAAAAGCCAGAGACAGTCTCAGACCGATTCTGGACCTGCAAAAACTTAACAGATTTATGAAGTAGATGAAGTTCTGCATGGTCTCCTTGGCATCGATCCTCCCCTTCCTATATCTAGGGGACTGGTATGCTGCCCTCAATTTGAAGGGTGCTTACTTCCATATCTTAATCTTTCAGGGACACAGAAGGTTCCTCAGGTTCATCATGAACCATGTGCATTACCAATTTGCAGTTCTTCTATTTGGCCTGTCAGTGGCCCCTCAGATATTCATGAAGTGCATGGCAGTTGTCCCAGCCTTCCTGAGAAGACAAGGGGCTCAGGTCTACCCTTATCTCAACAACAGCTGTTGAGATAAGGGTAGACCTGGTCAGAAGTTGGACCAATGTCCAGGTAGAGTGTGATGTAAAGTTAATATGGTCAACATTCCAGAGCTTAGGTCTGCTGATAAATGTGCAGAAGTCTATTCTCTTCCCGGCTCAAAGGATGGAGTTCATCAAGGGAATCCTTGATTTGATCCAAGCAAGAGCCTTCCTCCCAGAAGCACTGTTCCAAACAAGAGTGATGCTTATAGCGAGCCTCACCACAGTGAGGAACTGCCTGAAGCTCCTGGACCATGTGGCGTCATGCACCTATGTGGTGTAGCATGCGAGACTTCGGCTCAGACCTGTCCAGGCATGGCTGGCATCTGTATACTTACCAACCTGATACCATTTAGACAGTCATCGCTGTCCGCCAGCATTGGTTCATCACACTCCTAGATCTCTCAGTGGAAGCACCAATCCATCTACCTCTGTTTCCAGACCTGATCTCCCAGGACTACAGCTGCCTGCATCATCCAAACCTCGAGTCCCTTCACCTTATGGCCTGGAAGCTCCATGCCTGAACCCTGCAGAGCTAGTATGCTTGGGAGCAGTTCACAAAATATTTCTAGGAAGCAGGAAACAGTCCATTAGACCTGGCAAAGTGGAAAAAGTTCTCAATCTGGTCTACGCAGAACATTTTCCCACCTACACAATCAATAGTATTGTTCATTCTAGATGACTTACTGTCCATGAAACAACAACGGCAAACCGTGTCATCTATTAGTGTCTATCTGGCCACAATTGCACCATGTGTGAATGGTCATTTCATGTTCTCAAGCACCATCTGCAGTCGTTTTCTTAAGGGCACTGAGAGATTGTGCCCCTAGGTACGGCAACAAATCCCTCCCTGGGATCTCAAGCTAGTTTTGTCAAGACTGACAGGACTCCTGTTTAAGCTGCTGGTAACCTTCCTTGTCTTGGAAAGTGACCTTCCTGGTGGCCATTACTTCTGCAAGAAGGGCCTTGGAGATCCAGGTCCTGATTTCAGAACCACTGTACATTGTGATCTTCAAGGGCAAGGTCCAATTGCATTCTCATCCTGGTTTCCTTCCAAAGGTGGTCTCACAAATCCATAATAGCCAAGATGTCGTCTTACTGGTCTTCTATCTGAAACCACATGCCAATAGAAAGGAATGGAGGCTCCTACATAGAAATGTATGTAATTTCAGAAATCTGCTCAACTATTTGAGACCATTGCAGACAGGATGAAAGGTCTTCCAGTCTCAGCCCAGAGAATTTCATCATGGATCACTTCCTGTATCCACACATCCCATGACCTGGTGAGGGTCCCTACCCTGATGGCACGTTCCATAAGGGCCCAAGCATCTTTATCAGCATTCATGGCACAAGTTCCTATTCAAGACATTTGTAGAGTGGCAACATGGTCGTCAGTTCACGCTTTCACATCTTATGACACCATCACCCATCAGGCTAAAGATAATGCTGAATGTGGATAAATGATGTTACCATCAGCATGTCAATAAACTCTAAACCCTCCATCTGCACAGTTACTTGGGAGTCACCTACATTGGAATGGACATGAGCTAGCACTCAAAGAAAATAATGATTACTAACCTTTATATAACTGGACACATCTCAAACAACAACAATCTAACCCACTCCCCATATTCCTCTGTTGGAGTTAATTAGGAAGAAGGAACTCGCGGGGCTGTGGGTTGGCAGGACCTTTTATTTACTGGCACTGTGAGCACATGACTCCAGGGTGCACCAGAGCTGACCTGACGGATAAGTCTGGGGGGAAAATTTTCCAACAGTGATGCTCAGGGCAAGCACACACCTAAATTTGGAATAGATATGAGCAACACATCTTGAAGAACAACAGTTACAGAAAGGTTAGTGACTGTTCTTTACTACACAACTTTATTTCTTCCCTAGAGCAGGTGCATCCTGTGCAATGCATGAAGCAGAGGTTCTGCTTCATACATTATGAAAATTTCATATATAATTTCAGAATATTTATAAAATATGTGCTCATGCAGTTGTACATGTGCATTATGCTTCTGTCTAAGGGAGACAAAAGTTAGGCAACCATAATTCTGGAACGTCTCAACTTTTGCGTGCTTGATTTAAAACCTTAAAGTCATTTTTGTTTATAATTTGCTAGGGTTTTTTTTTTTAAAAAAAGCAAACTGGAAAAACAGGATTCGTTTATCAGTAAGGTTGGAACCTTTAGATTCATAGCACAGACTTCTGCCTCTTGAGTTAACAAAATAACCAAGAGCGATATTAGTTGTGATTCCTACATATAGACCAGCTATTAGAGGGGGATGAGACCTACTTTGCCACTGGGTTTCACAGATATTTTGCTGACAGCAGAGGAATGATCAGATCAGGAATCTGGGTTCCATGCCCAAATGGAGGGGACTACTCTTTAGTTGTCATCCTCCTTTCTGTCCTTTTCCTCTCTAAGCCTGACACTCTGCCGGTCCTTGCCTCAGATCCTCATCCCACTCTTTCTCCCCTTACATCTCAAACAAGAGTTGCAGGGAAATTGAGAGCAGAGAGTTGTCTCCTCTTCTGTTCCTGTGCTCAGTACTACCACAGCCCCTGGCAGCTATGAGCAGCACTTGTAGGGAACATTCTGCATAGCCCAGTAGCCTGAACTGAAGTGTAGGCAATCTTGTTAGCTACCGGACTCTTAAATCTCTGCTGAGCACATATGAACTGAGAATTTTTAAAAGGATTATAAGTAGGGCCCTACCAAATTCACAACCATGAAAAAAACATGTCACGGACCGTGAAATCTGATCTTTTGTGTGCTTTTCCTATACAGATTTCACATCATATACAGACCAGTGTTTCTCAGATTGGGGATCCTGACCCAAAAGGAAGTTGCAGGGGGTCTCAGGGTAATTTTAGGAGTTTGCAGTATCGCCACTTTTACTTCTTTGCTGCCTTCAGAGCTGGGTGGCCAGAGAGTGGTGGCTGCTGACCGAGAGTGGTGGCTGCTGACCAAGAGTCAAGCTCTGAAGGCAGCAGCGCAGAAGTAAGGGTGGCAATACCATACCAGGCCATCCTTACTTCTGCTGGCAGCAGCTCTGCCTTCAGAGCTGGGCTCCCAGCCAGCAGCTGCCTCTCTCTGGCCACCTTGGGTCAGGACCCCCTACAGTTACACCACCATGAAATTTCAGATTTAAATATCTGAAATCATGATATTTACAGTTTTTAAAATCCTCCAACTGTGAATTTAACCAAAATGGACCATGAATTTGGTAGGGCCCTAGTTATAACTTGGCCAAATGTGGACAGTTTTTCAATGGGACTACAAAAGGCCCGTCCCTGACACAAAGACAGCCCATCTATACCTGCTTCTGATTTTCAAGATTTTGCTCCAGAGCCTGGAGATGTTAGAGCATCTCAACAAAATGGTTGTCATAGTTTTAGGATGGGCAAAATGGATTTTTCCTTAATCTTGTTCTCAAAAAATGTCTGAACCATTTTAGCTGAAATTTACGAAAATTCAGCCTGAGACAGAATTTTCAGCATGGGAAATTTAGGCACAGACGATTAAAATTTAGCCAAATTATAAGCAACTGAAAACAGGGTCTTAATAAGGGAAGTATTGGGTACCTTTAACTATAGGTGGCATTACCTGCCTTGCCTATAATACCTGTGAGGAACCTATCTTGCAAAATATGCAATAAAATAATAGAAATTATCATCTTTGACTGTTCATGGTCAGAGATTTGAGAGGTTTCAGAGTGGTAGCCATGTTAGTCTGTATCAGCAAAAAGAATGAGGCGTACTTTGTTAGAGACTAACAAGCAAGGGTAGTAAAGGTGATTGTGTTCCATTGACTAAACTTTCCTGCCTCCTAGATGTCCAATGCCTAGGTCTTAGATAATTTTTAGATTTGGATTATGTAGGCCCTTTTAATTTCTATTTCTTTGAACTATCAGATATTCCAACCCCCCTGGCCTTTTTGTCATTTAATGTAAATATCACATTATTTGACATAGGGTCCCACCTCAAGATGGGAACCTGTATTTCTGATAGTCACCTACATCATGCTCCCCACAGATGATATGAAGCCAGGGAAATTAAACCTCACCTGCCCCAAGTACAAGGTTCTGGATTTCATTTTTGAGAGATTTAGGGCATGTTCCCTGAGTCAGTGCATGCATCTGTTACTTAGCCTTCAGGTTTTCTTGGATGAATGAGGTTGATTTTTTTCCCCTTCAATTTCTATAATTTGATCCACTATTTTTGAGTTTCTTTTGTGCCCATTGATGAGATTTACCCATAGTCGGTTAGTAGATTTCTCCTAGAATCTTGAAGTAGAGTGACTCTCAAGTTAGAGCATTAAGGTCCAATTTTCAGTTGGGCATCCGTTTTTGGAGTTGCAAACCTTGTCACTTAGATAGCGAAGTGCAGTCATAATCAGATACTTAGCAGGCTTAATTGTAAGATTTGCACACTCGTGCGCACAAAGTGGTAACTTTTGCTGACAGAAAATTACACCAATGAAAGTTGCCTTTAGAAATCTGGGCCTCAAGTTCAGGTTTCCATAATCTTGGGAGGAAGATTGTCCTGTCTAAAGTTCATTGAGTTAGGAATATTGTCTAGACAACCCTTCCTCCCACTTTCAATTCTCTCTCATGGGAACAGATTTTATTTGCTTTCAGACTTGCTGACTTATTTACCTCTCTTTCAGATTACCCAATTGTATCTAGCTACACAAAAGACCTTCAGCTAAAGGCTTTGCTAAGATGGGCAAAGAAGTTGCCACGGTCATGCTTAAATAATATAAAGAGATGTCATTAACTTTAAATCTAGTCAGTTTCAAAAACTTAGATAAAAGTAGTGAAAATGTCACTTAAAGGTAGTACTGTGTGTGCCTCTTGAGTCCCTTTGTCAATGGCTCTAGCTTTATATTTGTCTTTTTAAAATGTTTTTCTCTCTCCTGTTGCTGATGTAAGATCCACTAAAACCAGGAAAACTGCCAAATATAAAAAGTAAACAAACTTGGAAATATATATTTTCCCCCTCATTTTAGCTTAACCATCTTAGATGCTGTAACAACAGAAGTTTAAAAAAAATTCAGAAGGGTGTGGGGTTTTTTGTTGTAAATTGATTAAAAAATAAAAACTATTAGCTTGAAAGTGGGTAAAAACGTGCCTAAGCTATTCAGGCTTATCCTATAATAAATTTGTGGTTTTGGGTAAAAGCTGAAACCACAACGGATAAAACATGCAGAATAGCTGCCCATTCATTGCATGCTACAAGCAAGATCTGTCTGCATGGGTAGGTGTGTGCATTTCAAGCCCTTGATTAACATAACACATTTGCTTGCATGACTTGCTATGTCAGCATGATGCAGTAGTGTTCTCTTTATAGGATGAGGAAACGGTGTGCAAAAAGGTATTTACCTGTACTCATTGTTTTGTCTTCTCTATCCCATCCTACTTCACCCCCTCACCTCCCTTTCCCAGTTTTATAGTTAAGTGCGTTTTGCTTTGGAAATACTCAGACTGAGTAGGGTGGGGAAGACATTACTATTTACAGAGGAGTGATGAATTTTCTTTGCCTCTTTCTCCTTGGTGGGTTGAGCCATATAGCCTAATGTAATTATTTGCAGAATGAGGAAAAGGAGAGAATTACAATTTGCCTGTGATGTATATTGCACCTCCAATAGAACCTTCTTTGCTCATATAGTTAAAGTGGCAAAATCTCCCTAGTGTGGATACAGTTGTACTGGTATAAAAGTAAAACAAACAGGAGTACTTGTGGCACCTTAAGAGACTAACAAATTTATTTCAGCATAAGCTTTTGTAGGCTATAGCCCCACTTCATCGGATGCATAGAATGAAACACACAGTAGGCAGGAATATATACACACGTGAAAAGGTGGAAGTTACTATATCAGTTCTAAGAGGCCATTTAATGTAGATGAGCTATTACCAGCAGGAGGAAAAAACCCTTTGTAGTGATAATCAGAAACCTGGTATAAAAGTGCTTATGCCCATATAGCATATTCTGGCTTGGAAACCGACACGAACTGCACTGGTGTAAGCACCTGTATTCCAGTATAACTGCATCCTCAGAAGGGCTTTTACTGACCTTTAGTAACTAAGTTGATTTTAAAAAAATCATGCCCCTAACTTGAGATAGGTATACCAGTAAAACTTTTTAAGTGTAGGCCAGTCGTAAATCACAAATCTTGCTGTTCTGAAGAGATGACAGTCTAGAATACCATTAAGTAACTCTTCCTTTAGGGTGGTATTTAAAGACATTCTTACATTTATTTACAGAAAAATAAAACATTAATGAAATATAGAATGCAGAACTTTCTGCAATGGCGTCTGCTGTATGGACGTCAGTATTGGCATTCAGTTTAATAGTAATGGCACATTAAAATGTGATCCTCATGCTCTCATTGCTCCAGGTGATCTTCATCAAAGTAGTAACCTGCCTTTTAATCCTCATGCCTGACATCTACCTATTGTGCTTTCTTGATCCTCTGATTATCTGTAAATAGATAATGTGGAAACCAGTGTTGCTTCCTTTTCAAAAAGGCTCTGGATCTCTTGAGACTTCATGAAGAAACAGGAAACATGTCTATTCAGCCATGGACTTACATTACAAAAACACAATTAATAATGGATGACATGATCACAGTAGTCATTAGATGTTTTCAGTTGCTTTATCCACTTTATATAATTATTCATTAGTGACTTCTACATACACCAATTTCTAGTGTTGTATATTTGTAGGAGGAACAAGATAGTGGCAAGAATACTTTGTTTAATGAAGCAAGCTGTTAATGAAAAAAAGATATTTTAGTGTGAAAACAGTAAAATTATGTATTACCCTTATTTGCGTGGGCATCCACCATATTATTTTAAAATACTTTTTTCAGTGTTAATTGCTAATGAGCTGAAAAACTGGAATTTTTCACTCTGAAGCTAGTCTTTGTTTTTACAGGTATAAAACTGCACCCACAATTATTTTGGGCACATTTCATAGCATTTAGTTGACTAACAAAGCAATTGTACCTGCAAATCAGGTATATGTGTGTGCAAGCCCTGTGTGAATGGTAAGTGCTTCTCAAAATCAACCCCTGAAGTAAATTATTTGTTCAGAATGTGTGTCTGGGTTGGGAGCAGAAGAATCATATGCTACAGGTTTGCTGTAAGTTGTCATTTAATTTTTTTTTAATGTCAGTGGAGTCATATGCAGAAGTTCCATCTTTCCTTAATAGAACTTGGGATTGTTCAAAAGCCCGGAGAAATTCAAGTTCACTGAAGGATAGTTTCTTTGCCTGTTCATCGATCTAGCTCTAAAGATAGTAGCTCCTTAGCAGCTTAGGTTTTGACGATAATGTTAACTTTGGGTTTGGCTACAGTTGCAAGTGAGAGCATACTAAAGCCATCCCTTGCGCTCTAACTCACTCCCCTTCCACACTGGCAAGGCACATAGAATGCTCTGACTCCGTGGCTAGAGCGCTCCTGGTAATCCACCTCGGAGAAAGGAATAATGTCTGATGTGCCCCCACTGGAACACCGCAGCGCCAGTTTGGATGCCCTGGACTCTTAATACGCTTCGATCAGCCTCCAGAAGTGTCCCACAATGCCTGTTCTAGCCACTCTGGTCATCACTTTGAAATCTGCTGCCTGCACTCAGGTGACCAACCATCAGACCCACCCTTTAAATTCTCTGGGAATTTTGAAAATCCCTTTCTTGTTTCCTCAGCCAGGTGTGGAGTGCTCTCAGCCACTCTTTCCAGGTGACCAGGCTTCCAAGCGCCAGGTGATCCCCAGTATGGAGCAATGGCGAGGTGCTGGACTTCATCAGTGTTTGGAGGGAGGAAGCTGTGCAATCCCAGCTGTGTGTCAGCTGTCGGAATTACGATCATTTGGGCAGATATCAAGGAACATGATGGAAAGGGGCCATAATGGGGATGCAGTGCAGGGTTAAAGTAAAGGAGCTGCGGAATGCCTACTGCAAAGCACGCGAGGCAAACAGCCATTCTGATGCTGCCCTCGCGACCTGCCATTTCTGATACATTATTTCACCTGAAACACAGGTGCATTTCTGTGGTGGGTGAAGTTATTTAAATATAGTGCTATTTTGTAAAAACTGTAAAGCACTCAAAGAGCCATCGTGAGACAAGGTATGTTGTTTCTCTTCATTTTTCACGTCAGCAAATTCTTTGTTGTCACAGCATACAGTGAAATACCTCATACATTGAAAATTATATTTTGTTTAGTATTAGCCAATGCTTTTTTCAGTGTCTTCTTTCCAAATGTCTGGATGGCTCTTCTTTCTGCATTTTTGTGATATTCACTGCCTGCCTTCAGCAAGCATCTTTAATGTAACTCAGAAAATAACATGCTAAATTAATAATTAGTTAGCTGCAGGAGTGCTAGATGAAAGAATTACTCATACTTTGTTTAATGTGCCTCTGAGGCACTATACTGTTATGAAGTTTCAATGAGGAAAAAAAGTGATCTCCTTTGCCTGCTTTGTATAGGGATTGTGTGACAAATCACAGCTCAGAGATGTTCTGGTTGTAGATTTTAAATAAATTGACAAAGATTAGATGATAAAAAATAAAATGTATAAACAGAATTATTTTTAATGCTGTGTACCGGTTTTGTTTTGCTTTCCCAGACAAAACATGGTGGCTGATTTCACTATGAATAATAACATGCTTCCCTTTAATCGTTGATATTTTATTAGAAGGTAAATTGAAGGGCTTCTACCTGCCAAGGCCAGACTTCAAATTTCTATTTCACAGCTGGTAGCAGCACAAAGCCTTAAAGCAAAGGAGATTGTGTTGAACATCTCCTGTAAAGCAGGGAAGAATGGGAAGCCATCAACAATAGAAGGGGAAACAGAATCTCAAACTCAGTTCTTGGCATGTAAATTAAGGAAGGACTGATTTTGAATACATTGTTTAAAAAATGTATTACATCCAGTCTCTTGGGATCTAAATGCATTTTTTGTGATTTATTTGTGCAATGTGGTTTGTTTTTTATAGTTTACCATTAACAAAACATGGAGTAGCCATTTTTATATTGATAAGACATGAGAACATTTTAAAAATATGAAATAAAGGGTGAGATTTGATATTCTGTGAAAGGAATGGGACTTTAAAAAGCAGCAATCAATTCTGAAGCGAGAGACCATTTTTTAGCACATGTATTAGTGCACAGTTAAATCCATTGTGATGTGATAGGGCAATGCAAGGCCCCCTCACCACTTAGGGCAGGTCTACACTAGGGGGCTCAGTCAACCTAAGTTATGCAACTCCAGCTACGTTATTCACATTTGTCAATGTACCTTAGGTCGACCTTTTGTCTTGTCTACACTATGCAGAAACTCTCTCATCGACTTGCCTTATGCTTCTCATTCCAGTAGAGTACCAGAAATAATGGGAGAGCGATCGGCGGTCAATTTAGCGAGTCTTTGCTAAACCCACTAAATCAACCCCTGGTGGGTTGATTGCCACACGTCGATCTCCTGGTAAGTGGAGACAAGCCCTTAGAATGAGTGGTGGGGATGTGCTGGGTGGGGACATGACAGGTAGAGGTGATGTCCTACATTTTCACAAGAAATAGAATCCTCGGTACCCTGAAGCAGACTCTTGGAAGCCTTTTCCTTTCTAGCCAGCATCGCCTCACTCTTGCCTGGGTTGAGTCTGAACCACTTCCTTTTATCCAGCTGATTTCTTGCAGGTATTGTGAAATCCTTGTGATGGTGCTGACAATCTATAAAAAATGTGCTGCTCATCTGGATGTCTGTAGCACCTTGCCACCGCTCCAAGTTGTAGCTGTTGAAGAGCAAGTGAGAGAGGATGGATTCCACAGGCGAGGATTCTTGGAAGAAAAGGAGCAGTTAACTACCCGTCTCTGAGCTCTGTTGAAGAGGAATGATTGGAATTATTATATAGTTGTGCCATGCATTCCAGGTACATCATGTAGATTGGTCAGAAGCACATTGTGACAACTGTGTTAAAAGATGGGGAAGGAAGGGTGCAATATTAACATTGACATGGGGTCTCTATCCATAGCTATGAGAAACTCCTCATCGGGGATCTTACTTTTCCATGATAAAAACCCCCAAATTCTCTGATTAAAAAATCATTAAAATCTGTGTTTTTCCATGATTAAAATGAGATGCTGAACTTTACTTTCCCTAGCCACAGTATATGTAGGTATCAGTTGAACAGAATGATATATAGTAGAACCCCATTTATCTGAGCCTCCATAATCCGGCTCTCCGTATTAACCAAACCACCAGCCGGACGGGGCTTGTCTGTGAGCCCGAGCCCCCACACACCCTATTTTAAAATAAGGAATAGAAAGCTGTTTGCCTGTTTTCCTGATTATCTCAATTTTTGATTATCCGATCTGGCCCCGGTCTCAATTAGATCAGAAAAACAAGGTTCCACTGTAAATTTAAAGTGCATTCAAAAATCAACCACAAAAGTGGGAGCTTGCATGCATTGAATAAGTGACACTGCTACTTTCAGTAAAATTTTAATTAATATATGTTTTTATTTTTTCACAAAATATAAAAACGAAAGATTCTTTGTAGAAGCACAAATTTTGCATTTTTCTGCAGCAAACTGATTTCTGGGATCCATCTAAGAATCATTTAGTGCCAGAAGAGCTCTCTTCATGCTGTGTCTCCTTTGGAATCCTGATTGCAGAGCATTAAGGATTTTGGCAGGTGTCACGCTTGTTGAAATTCAGCTGGCATTACTAGTTTACCTGACCGATACATTAAGGAAACAATCCTGCAATGTTTCTGGATGAGATATTTGGAATACAAGGACTAAAATCCCTTAATATGGAACCAGAAAAATCAATGAACAACTCCTTCACATCACCCTATCCCACTCCACAGTGATGAGCTATCCCACCACAAAGGCTTTTTATACATTCAAACCTCTTCAATATCTACTTTCAAACTGGATTTTTACCTAATGATCATGTATAATTAAATCGTAGTCTGTACCGATTGGCAGTCTATTTCTCCACTTTGGCCTGTGTGGTAAGCCACTATGTTTTAATTTATTTTGCCGTTTTTGTTGGGTTATTTACTTAGAATTTTGTTTAAAAGTAGTTTTAAAGCAATTTTAATGAAAGGTTATGCCAAAAAATTGGACTGCCCAACATGAAATTTTAGCTTGATCTGTACTGACCGATTTGGTTTTTCTGTTGATTTTTTTTATCCTGAAACAGTTTTTCATGTCATTGTCCTTTAAAAAGAAAAAAAAAAGGTTTCTGAGTTTCAGAAATCTGCTACAGAGAAGCAGTAGGGTTCATTTACTCACAGTGTGAATCCAAGCAGAAGTACTTTTCATGTCTGCATTAAAGTGAAGTAAATTATTTATACAAATAATCATGAATGTTAAATACTTCTATTATCTAATTTCTTTTGATGGATATCTCTGATTCCTCTTCATTTTTCAGTTCTGTCCCTCAACTGTAAAAATCGCCTTTGCATGAGAGGAATCCATTTGTTGAGTATGGTTTTGGGAGGAAGATTGTTTGGGAGGAAAGAGCTGGGTTATAGTATTGGTTTGTTGGCATTACATTTGTCTATAATTTTCTCTGTTCAAATTTCCTACCCCCTTAGTTTAAACAAAACCATTCAGGGTGGAATGCCCACCCACAGTGTTTTCACTGTCAAAGGATATGTCTGCACTCATTGCAATTAGATACACATAGTTGTCCAGTGCCAGCTCACTGGGGCTTGCAGTGCTCAGGCTAAGAGGTTGTTTAATTGTGGTGTTCTGAGACCCGTGCAAGGTCTAAGAGCCCAGGCTCCCTCCTGAACCCAAGTGTGGACATTGCAATTAAACAGCTCCTAAACCTGAGCCCTATGACCCAATTCAGCTGGAACAAGCCAGCCATGGATTTTTAATTGTAAACATACTGTGTGTGTGTGTGTGTGTGTGTGTGTGTGCGCGCACGCGTGACTGACTCACCTACTCATTTAGTCTTGTATCCGAGGTGTAGCCATGTGAGTCTGGATCTGCAAAAGCAACGAAGAGTCTTGTGGCACCTTATAGACTGACAGATGTATTAGAGCATAAGCTTTCGTGGGTGAATACCCACTTTGGACAAAGTGGGTATTCATCCACGAAAGCTTATGCTCCAATATGTCTGTTAGTCTATAAGGTACCACAAGACTGTCACTTTCATTTAGTCTTGTGTATTTGCCATTTGTACAAGTAGGATACTCTAGGTTTCCCTGTAAAGCTTCCTCGGGTGCTAAACCCTGCACTCACACTAGGAAGACTGTTGTTTCCCCAGGTGATGATACCATTCATTCTTTAATCCCCCTGCAGTGTACCCATAAGTTTCCAGTAGATCAATGTGCCCTATGAAGTCTGAGGGCTGCTGCCTAGAAGATGGTGTCCTTGCCCAGAGAAGAGTGTGTGGTGGTCCCTAAGAGGAAGGAATTATAGTGGATATGAGAATTAATGTCATCACAAAGTCTGTATGTCATGTATACTGCACATGCACAATGATGTAGTTAAGGTTCAATCTTAACTTGAGTATTGAGTATGCTGCCTTAAAGTAGTTTTAGCAGATATATCTATCATCAGTTTTATAGATGTCTAAACTGATTTTACATCTAAAAATTCCAGCCCATCAAAAGATGTTCCATTCCACAGTCACTAGCTCACCAAAATCATAAGCTGTTTTTCAGTTTTTATTCTGATGAGTTGATCATTGGAAGGGGTATTACTTCTGGGTAGGGTAGGTCTATCTGCAGAAATTGTTAAATGTGCTGGATTGTGGTGGCATGAGGGAATTGTGTGATATGGACAAACGTTCACTATAATATAGTTTGTGACTCCATCAAATACTTTATAAATGTGATCCAAACAAGATATTTATACTCTGCTCTTCAGAGGTAAAACACTAGTATATTTATCTACTTTGCTGTTTAATTCCGGGGTTCTCTGTGTTTGGAATTTAATTGTAATATTAAACATGTTGAATTAACCATCCCATGCATAAAGGAATCTGAGAGGGAAAGATTAGGAAGCAATAGAATAAAGAACTTTGCACAGAGGAGATATTTAAAAGAGAAAAACCTAATCCCTGTGTATGTAGCTTTCAAAAAGAACATACGATACTGTGTAGTCTTGATTTGAATGATCCAGAAAATTAAGCCCTATTCAACCCTGTATTTTTAGGATTAGCAATAAAGGCCACACAGCTTAAAGTGTGATTTTGATTGATAGGTATTATTTTTATGCTCCACTGAAGATAATTATATTCAAGCTTTCAGCTGGTCAGCTTTTCTTTATGCTATTCCTGCCATAAAAGAGCTTTTTCTGAGTACCTATTGCATTTGCTGGATGACTTACTGGCACATTAGATAACCATGATGCATCCATGAGAAGGCATATTTTAAGATACATAACTGTAACAGCTAATTTGAGATGGGCTAGTCATATGTGGCAGAGTCCTATGAAGGTGTTTTTTAGAATCAAGGTTAGTTAATTTAGCGGAGGGAACCACAGAGGTGATTAAACTCTGCTGAAATCTATAGATAACATGTCATTTGGGCCATTGATAGTTTACAGTATGACAGTGGTTTGCATTCTTTTAAGGTAGAGGCTCAACTTCACAGTGGGTATAACTGGGGCCATCTTCTGTAATGAGGTTACAGCACTTTCGCCAGCATTAAATTTGGTCTTGGCAGTCCCATTTGAATTGTTTATCACATCATTGTACATGAACACTGATGCCAAGTTTATTTTAACATTATTTTATTACATTGTACTAATATAGAAGCCTACATCTGAGAATATCAGAGTTTTACTAAAATGAAGCCTCAGCACCCACTTCTGTAGTAGGTACTTGCAAGTGTGGTTATTTCTATTGGTAGGTGATTGCCCAAAGTCATACAGCAAGTTAATGGCAGAAACGGGAATAGAACCTAGGAGTCTGCACTCCTGGGCCCCAGCTGTTATCCCTATGAAACACTGGCTCTCAAATTGCAAAAGTTTGAGTTAAATAACCATGAACAGCAGTAATGTATTACTTTGCTTTGAAAATGTAAAAAACAGTATTTGACAAGCGGTCCCCACTTAGTATGTTGGCAGGAATCCTTAGAAACTATGGACATATAACAATCAGGTATTTGATAAGGGCAGTTGATTCACCAGACCATGACTTTGTGTTGAAAGAACTATGTATACAGTAGCTTGAGAGATGCAGACTACAAATCTTTGACTAATAATCTGAGCATAGGTGCAAGAAATGGCTTCAGTATTCTGCAATTACCTGAAATTCTCTTCTCTCCTTTCTTGAAAAACAAAAAAAAGACCACTTGTAGCAAATATTTGTTTTCTTTAATGCCAAGTCTACAGTGTCACTAAAATCTCTGGACACAATGGCCTGCTTTAGTAGTGGTACGGTTACAGTTCAGGTCATTTCTGTCAAGTAATGTGATTTATCTCATTAACATTTATTGAACACTTCGTATGGACTCAGACACAAGATACCTATAGTGTAAATATTTCATTGTACTAACCCTAACCCTAAAATGTTAGAAGATATTTTTCCATAATTTATTTTAATTACGAAGTAGTTTTGCATTTTACGCTACAACAATATTGAAGTTAATGGCACTCCTTTGAGGTAACTCCTTTTCTTTACTCTCTACTGGTATCTATGATGGAAACATAACTACAATATATATAAAACACAGCAATTCTGTGTGTTCTTGGCACAGAAAAAGTGAATGAGCTCAAATTAGTCGCAGAAATCATTTATAATTGTTCTGATTCCTTGTATCATCCAATTACCCATGTAAGTTTTATGTTTTTAAAACTGTGTCCCAAAAGCTTGTTTAAAGTGCAGTAGCTATAGTTACTGTATAATAATGACTACCCAGAAACTGAAAAGTTGGTGTCCACAAGGAGCCGAATTGGAAATGGATTACAGGCCGTTCATCGTGGAACTAGACTTGTGCATTTATTAATATTGATGTGTGTTAATAAGAACACAGCTAACAGCGTATAAATCTCTATGGGATCCTTTCATTTGTTTGCAAGATTCAGAAAGGGAAAAATTCTTTTGTCAAGAGAATAAATACACATGATTAGAACTTAGCCACAGCAAAAATCCTTAGAGTTCACAAAACAGTTCCATACATTTGTCTGTGCAGCTTACATTTTGAATGACTGCATGTGGTATCTTTATCCTGTAGGTGGTGCAATGCTAATGATGATAAACAGGACACCCACTTAGAGTCAAAAAGGAGACAGTAAAAATAAATTGTGGCAAATACCGTACTGCAAGCGATTTTAAAAAAGGCATTTAAATTCTATAACACAATTGAAAAACATGAAGCATTTCATTTCCTTTCACATGAAGCTGGTGTGACCTTCACGGTTCTGAAATAACAGGAAATATTATTTCTCCAGTACATTTGCAGCCTGATGGTAGTTAAACAGAAAGCTCACTGTGAATAAATACAGATAGAAATTGTCAGGTCACATTTCAGTGAGAGTTCATGTTAAGCAGTAACATAAATGTTAGAGCTCACTATGAAATGAAATTCATAATGTAAAGGTCAAACCTGCCTCTAAGAGACATATTAAGGCAAGCTGTTGGATTGAAAAGATGATTCCAATTTTGTTTTAATAGATGGTAAGGTGTTACAGTTAAGCTGATATGTTTTTTACTGGACGGAACACGTGGCATAAATTGGGGCCTGATTTAGCAAAAACTGTGTTTGGTTTCCAGGTGGGTGATTCTTCCATGCTGCAGAAGTAGATTTATTATCCCTGAATGTTACTGTTAGATATAAACAAAGCAATATCAGGAAGTATAGAAACAGGCTGGCTGTTCTTGCCTTCGAAATACCTATTTTATAATGGAACTTGATGGATATTGGGTACTTTTAGTGGTTTAAATTCAAACATTACAAATAGCTAGCATAACTAAAATATTAAAGATCACCTCAGATGTTACATTTGTTTTTTCCTTGCTTTCAGTACACATAGTGCTTTGCATGCAGTGTTCGTTATGTACATATCTCTCGGGATTCTATATACACGTGAATGTGAAACAATACAGTAGTGAAGCTCAATAACCTAACAATCATGTAAGAGGGGTCCAGCCTATAGGAGGAAATGGAAAGCCAAGGGCATAAATTGGCAGGGATGGGTCACGAGGAGGCAGAGTTTACACTCATGAAACAGGAGTTGAGAGTCAGCTGGGACAGGATACTGAGAGATCAGAAACAGGAGACAAACTTAAGATCAGAACCATAATTTGCAAACTGGAGTCAGCCCAGCTCAGGAGCCCAGTTGTTTGGACAGCTTCTTGCTGCTGGTTTAAGTAAGGGCAGTGGGCCAATCAACTGCTCTGGGACTCTGACAACAGGGTCTTAGGGATGAAGCCTCAAAGTAGGACTGGACTTCTTGGGTCTTGGGTAAGTAGTTGTCAATACACTGCCAGATGGAAGATTAGAGTGTAGCTGCTTCCTTGGGTACTAGAGGCATGGGTTCAAGATCTGCGTGTCATGACAAAATTTCAGTTTGCAGGGAAACCCAAAATACCATCTCCAGATTAGAATCCTTGCCACCCCGATCTATCAAGGACAAGAACAATCAATCAGTGGGCCTGTGACTCAACGATCTTGATAAAAACAGCCAAACTATGAGAGCTTAGCAGGAGTCCTGAGCCTCCTGGGTGGTGACTAGAGCTGTGTGGGAACCTGAATTTCCATATCATGGGACATTCTGCAATTTCAAAATTGGTTTTTGCTCCAGTCAGAGCTCTTGTGTAGACTAGGTTTAGGAGGCTAACAGCATTTTAAGAGTTGTGTTGTCTCAGATTGGCAGTGAGCAGGGTTAGTTAATGCACTGTTAAGCCATTGCAGGCCTGACTCTGTTAGCACTCTCACTATTGCAATTCACGGTGAAAACAGTGGTGCGGAAGTTTGCATATGGAGTCACAATTAGTTGTAGTGGTGTTTTTTGAGTGTTTTCACTGCCGTAGGCTTTCAGACCAAATATTGCTGCTTTATTTCTCTTTGATTAGATGAATCAATTGTTTCTGTTGCAGCTTTTAATGATGTTCCACCCCTGTTTCCCTATTAACAATAAAAGCTAGAAACCAACACTGCCACCCCTCTCCTCATTTATGGTACATTTCTACCTGAGTCTGTCCAAAGGCTTTCCTGACTTGGGCTTTTGGTGTTTGGATTCTCATCTACACTTTCATTTGCATTATATGGACTAGTTAGAATTCTCCTCATTTGGCATTCAGTAACTGGGGAGTTGATCAAATCAATTTTCAATAAATAGTCAAGGGTCTCTATTTCTGAGTAACTAACAAGTGATAAAATGTAGGCTGTTTGGTTATTTTGCCTAAATTATAGACATCTTTGTTTAAAATAAATGTACTTGAGGCAAAAATAAAAAAGGCCAATATGCAAATAGCTGATGTCTTGGAGCACTCGAGAGAAGAAATTTTAATATTACAAACTATGTACCGCATTTTAGCACAAGAGATTTGAGGGTTGGTTACTGGTACCTCTGCAGGCCTTCAAGGCTGAAGTTTGATGGACTCCATTTTAATTGTGGAATGAACTGCGTGGCCTATATCCCAAATACCTTCTCAAAACCATTTCCACAAACCGTCAAATAATTTAATTCCCTTTAAACAAGAATTTAAATAAGCAATGTAACTAGCAACTCCCTCCCCATTAACGTAACATTGGCACACAATGTACCAGTTAGGCAGCCCCGTAACCTTACTCTATGTATTCTTTCCTGGTATCCCTGGCTCTTGCCTAATATCTTTCCCTAGTGTCCTGTATCTCTATCAGTTTAGACTGTAAGCTCATCAGGGCAGGGGCTGTCTTTTTATTTGCTATGTAAAATAGTATGCTATAGTGTTAGTAGTTTTGGTGGAAACAATAGAATCTTAGGACTGGAAGGGCCCTCAGGAGATCATCTAGTCCAATTCCCTGCGCTCATGGCAGGACTAAATATTATCTAAACCATCCCTGACAGGTATTAGTCAAACCGGATCTTCAAAATCCCTAGTGATGGCAATTCCACAACCTGCCTGGGCACTTTTATTCCAGTGCTTAACCACCCTGACAGGAAGTTTTTCCTAATGTCCAACTAAACCACCCTTGCTGCAATTTAAGCCCATTGCTTCTTGTCCTCTCCTCCTCATACGTACTTTTATGTACTTGAAAACTGTTATCATGTTCCCTCTGAGTCTTCTCTTCTCCAGATTAAACAAACCTAGTTTTTTCAATCTTCCCTATAGGTCATGTTTTCTAGATATTAAATAATTTTTGTTGCTCTTTGCTGGACTTTCTCCCATTTGTCCACCTTTTTCTAGAAATATGGTGCCCAGAAGTGGACACAATACTCCAGTTGAGGCCTAATCAGCGCAGAGTATAGCAGAAAAATAGCTTCTCATGTCTTGCTTACAACACTCCTGCTAATACATCCCAGAATGCTGTTTGCTTTTTTTTTGCAACAGTGTTCATTGTTGACTCACATTTAGCTTGTGATCCACTATGACCTCAGATCGTTTTCCACAATATTCCTTCCTAGGCAGTCATTTTCCATTTTGTATGTGTGCAAGTGATTGTTCCTTCCTAAATAGACTACTTTGCATTTGTCCTTATTGAATTTCATCCTATGTATTTCAGATCATTTGTCCAGTTTGTTCAGATTATTTGTCCAGAATTTTAATCCTATCCTCCAAAGCACTTGCAACCCCTCCCAGCTTGGTATTGCTCACAAACTTTATAAGTGTACTCTCTATGCTGTTAATGAAGATATCAAACAGAACCAGACACAGAACTGATCCTCGTGGGACCCACATGATATGCCCTTCCAGCTTGACTGTGAACAGTTGATGACTACTTTCTGGGAATGGTTTTCCAACCAGTTATGCACTCACCTTATAATAGCTCCATCTAGGTTGTATTTCCCCTAGTTTGTTTATGAGAAGGTCATGTGAGACAGTATCAAAAGCCTTACTAAAGTCAAGATATACCACACCTACTGCTTCCTGCCTCCACAAGGCTTGTTACCCCGTAAAAGAAAGTTAAGTTGGTTTGACATGATTTGTTCTTGATAAATCCATGCTGTTATCACCTTATTATTTTCTAGGTGTTTGTAAATTAATTGCTTCATTATTTGCTCCATTATTTTTGTGAGTACTGAAGTTAAGCTGACCAGTCTGTAATTCCCTGGGTTGTCCTTTCCCTTTTTATAGATTTACATTATATTTGCCCTTTTCCAGTCCTCTGGAATCTCTCCCATTTTTCATATTTTTGGAGATAATCGCTAATGGCTCAGATATCTCCTCAGTCAATTCCTTGAGTATTCTAGGATGTATTTCATCAGGCCCTGGTGACTTGAAGGCATCTAGCTTGTCTACGTAATTTTTGACTTGTTCTTTCCCTATTTTAGCCTCTGATCCTACTTCATTTTCTCTGGCATTCGCTATGTTAGACATCCAATCGCTATTAACCTTTTTGATGAAAACTGAAATTAAAAAGTTATTTAGCACTTCTACTCATTCCTGTTATTGTTCCCTCCCTCCCCTCAAGTAATGGGCCTACCCTGTCCTTTGTATTCCCCTTGGTTCTCATGTATTTCTACAATGTTTTCTTGGTACCCTTTGTCTCTAGTAGTTTAATTTCATTTTATGCCCTGGCCTTTCTAATTTTGCTTCTACATATTTGTGTTGTTTGTTTATTTCATTCTTTGTAATTTGATCTAGTTTTCACTTTTTGTAGGATTCTTTTTTGAGCTTCAGATAATTGAAGATCTCTGGGTTAAGCCAGGCTGGTCTCTTGTCATACTTCCTGTCTTTCCTATGCAGTGGGATAGTTTGCTCTTGTGTCCTTAATAATGTGTCTTTGAAAAACTGCCACCTCTTTTGAACTGTTTCCCCCACTCGACTTGCTTCCCATGGGATCTTACCTACCAATTCTGTGAGTTTGCTGAAGTCTGTTGTCTTGAAATCCAATATCTTCATAGTGCTATTTTCCTTCCTACCATTCTTTAGAATCATGAACGCTATCACTTCATGATCATTTTCACCCAAGTTGCTTTCCACTTTTAAATTCTGAACCAGTTCCTCCCTACTGTAAAAATCAAATTTAGAACAGCCTCTCCCTGAGTTGCTCTTCCCACCTTCTGAAATAAAAAATTGTCTCCAATACATTCCAAGAATTTTTTTGGATAATCCGTGCCCTGCTGCATTATTTTCCCAACAGATGCCTGGGTAGGTGAAGTCTCACTTCACCACCAAGTCCTGTGCTTTGGACGATCTTGTTGTTTTAAAAAAAGCCTCATACACCTCTTTTTCCTGGTTAGGTGATCTGTAGTAGACCCCTGCCATGACAATCACCTTTGTTTTTACTCCTTTTATTCTTAGCTAGGGACTTCAAACAAGTCTATCTCAACCTCAGACCAAGTGTGTATATTTTTAACATGCAAGGCAACACCTCCTCCCTTGTTTCCCTGTCTGTTCTTCCTGAGCAAGATGTACCCTTCTATACAATGTCCCTGCTTGAACATCCCCAGGTTGGTGAGAGGATGGCTCTATATAGCCTCTCAGCTACCTTGTTCCATCCCTTCTCAAATAATCCCACAAGGTTCCTTCCACACAGTAAGGCAGCCTTCTCTGCTTCTTTATGGACAGCATCCCTGAACGATCCCAGTAATGCATCCCGTGGTCAAGGAAGCCAAATGTATTGCCATGAGGTATTATGTGTTGTGACAAAGTTCCGAGTCTGTATTTGTGGGTCCTGCACTTCCTGGCAGATTTAGGGGCCTCAGAAACTCATCCAGGCCCCAGAGTGACCTCCCTTTCTCAGTAACCAATTAGGGGAGACAGAAAGGGGAGAGCCCAGGCCCACCCTCTACTCTGGACTCCAGCCCAGGAACCCTAATAGTATCAGCTAAGATGACTGACCTTTTAGGCACAAAACACAATACAATTCCCTGGGCTACTTCCCCACAGCAGTCCCCGCATCTTCAAACTCCACTTCACCCTTACCTCAGGGCCTCCTTCCTTCTGTATGATATGTTGTCCAGCACTCAGTCTCACCAACAGCACAACTTCCTCTCACAGTTCCTGACACCCACCTGACTAACTGGGAGGTTTTTATCTGGTTTCAGCCAGTGCCTGATTGGCTTCAGGTGTCCCAATCAGGCTAGCTGTTTCTACTCCTTTCTAGAAGCTTCCTGATTGGCCTGGAGTAGCCTTTGTTTGGCTATCCAGGGAACAGGGACCTACACATCCTGAGGCTTATATACCTGCTTTCCAGCACCCTCCTATACCCTTCTGGTCTGACTCCGTCACAGTATGCAAATGTTAAATAATCAAGGGTTAGGACACAAGTTTCTTTCCTGCTGCCTTAATACCATTACTTACAGTTTATGAGCTGTTTACTGCAACATTAGGCACATGAAAGCAACATGCTAGAGTCATAACAGCTGACTGCAGGACAATCAGCCCTTTAGCCATCTGGGCTTGAGCCACTGGCTATTCCCGATAAGTTCTTGCTGTTAAAGCTTTGCAGAGCACCGACAATGATATAGCCTGGCAAAGATTGTGATTGCACCTTTTTCATCCTTTCATTACCTGATACCTCTCAAAGAAATAATAAAAATGAGTGTGTGTCCCATTCCACCATGTGTGAGATTTCAGTGGCCGGTGCTTACAATAGGTTGATCATGAAATGGTTGCACACCTGGACAAAGCAATTGGCTCAGACCATCCTCTCTAGTCCTTTCAGAGGAAGGGTTCCTTCAGAGTCCATAAAGAAGTAGGGCCCCACCTTACTGTGTGGAAGGAGCCTTGTGGGATTATTTGAGAAGGGATGAAACAAGATAGCTGCTAGGCTATATAGTGCCATCCTCTCATCAACTTGCAGATATTCAAGCGGGACATGGTAGTAGTATTAAGCATTACTACCTGCTGTGTCACCTGTGTAGATGCTACCAAACAATTACTGGGTGACTTGGACTGTGGTAAGAATCAGAGGGGTAGCCATGTTAGTCTGGAATTGCAGAAGTGACAGAGTCCTGTGGCACCTTAAAGACTAACTAAAGTTTTAGAGCATAAGCTTTCGTGGGATAAAACCCACTTTGTCGGACGCATGCAGTGAAAGTATTCAGGGGCAGGTATAAATAGGTAGGCAAGAACCAGGTTAAAGATAACAGGGTGGGTTATCTTTAACCTGGTTCAGCCTCATTGGACCCACCCTGTTATCTTTAACCTGGTTCTTGCCTACCTATTTATACCTGCCCCTGGATACTTCCACTGTATGCATCCGACAAAGTGGGTATTAGCCCACGAAAGCTTATGCTCTAATACTTTAGTTAGTCTTTAAGGTGCCACAGGACTCTTTGTCACTTGGACTATGGTAGCATGGTTCCTACTGGGGTAAAGCTGCCAGGCTATGGGAGAGCAGCAGAGGTGTAATGATCCATGCAGATCAGTTGTTGACTTCATAGATCTGGGGTTTCTTTTCCATGCCCTGATCCCTGTGAACTTTACCCCTTTGAAGGATTATTTGCAGGAGATCTTCAAGCTTCACCTTGCTGAATTGTCTTTCCCCTTTGGCCGCTTCATGTGGGTTTCTTCTATGTATGAGGAGGCAACCTGGTTCACACAGAGCTCTCAGGTGGTTCTGAGGTAGCTGGACGGTTAGAAAGCGTGCAATAAGGTAGAAGCTGAGTGTGAGGAATAGCTTCTCAGTTTAAATGGGGAGTTATAGCTCTTTTCCTCCCAACCTCCCCAACTCTAGCCTACTGTTCTCTATTCATTTGTCATGCCCATCCTTGAGATAGAGGCCTGTAGATTAGGAACAGAGTTGATGTGTATTTCAGGGTGGAAACAAATCTAAGTATATTTTGATTTGACTTCTAGTAGCTGGATTCTGTGTTTGACAGTACAGCCATTTGCAAAATGGGGAGCACTAATCAAAATGGTTGTGATATAGGATCATGCCTAGCTGGTCCTAAAATGTTGTTCCAAATTAACTTGCTTTGTTGTCTGCTAATGTCATACTTACCAGTTCTTCCAGAGAATTTTCAGTCTTGTCAGAAGCTAAATTAAATTGAATATAATTGAATTAAGCTCCTATTTGTTGGCAATTGTGTCTGTTTATCTCACAGAGGCATTGTGTAGTTTGTGAAATACTTGGAGATACTCAGGTTGATAGACATTATGGGGTCTATCCCTTGAGATCCTCAGGATCCTCACTTCGGATTGAGCTTACTAGGAGGTAGGTGTTCAGCACCTTGGAGGATCAGGACCCTCATGTAGGGTGCAGACTAGACATTTCATTTTTTCTCAGATGTCTATGTGGACATGTGTACGTGGGGAAAGGATCTCTGTGGTCATTTTGTGAATGTCTCTGCCAGGTCATGAAACGTTTTTACTGGGATTTCATTCTTTACCCTTGTGCTGAGGAGTTGGGGCTGGACCATAGCCATGACTGCACAGAGGTGTAAGGGAGAGTAGGCCACCCTTTGTGGTCTCCCTAGACCTTGGGGCTAGGTCTTTATGGACAGGTGCTCTGCCTTTGCTACTCTCCCCCACATCTTGAGCTTGGAGGTGGGGGAGTGGGCTGAGTTTGGCCTCTGCCCTTGCAGTGTGTTGGCCAGTAAGTGTCCTTGGTAAGAGCTAGTAGCACATTAGAACCTGTGGGGCGTGGGAAAGGAATTGTTCCTCACGCAGACCCCTGTGGTGCTCCTGATGGGACAGACCAGGGATGGAAAACCACAGCATAACTATTAGTAAAGGGAACTTTATTGACCATTCTGCAACCTTTCGTTTGGCCACGTGGTGGCAGCATTGCCTACTGGTTCGCGCGGAGTTTTATTGCCCTGATGCTAGACTGAGATCTTCTTGTTCAGCCTCGTTTAACACCCGCCGTGCAAAAAGATTGATAGCAATGCAAATGTATCTATAACCACGAGAGATAGTCACCTTCCACCCCAATTAGCCTCTGAATTGATTCAGTGAGAAAACACATCTATTACCGAAAAACAGTCTCACAGATTAGTGGGGCATTATTTCAGTACATTTGAAATATCTGTGGAAAATGGCCCTTACAGGCATAGATAAGCTTTATTATATTAAGGTGATTTTTGCTTACATCTGAAAAAAAATGCACTAGGATGAAGGGTTAGTCACTGCATAAAATACAACAACAGTTAGACCCAGTTCTGTTGGTTTATGCGCCATTTGCAGCGTGTCTAATCCAAAGGTTTTTTTCCCTCTAATGTTTATGGTTTTGAGAGAGATTTATTCATGAGCAGTTGCTTGGAATGAAACCCCTGATGTGCAGAAGCAGTGTGTGTTTCAATCTGCAAGCTGGCAGAAATCAATTGTGTTTGGAAGAGAAGGCTGTGTCTTAAGCAAGCTCCCCCCCACCCCCTCCCGTCTGTGTGCTGAAAATGGTCTCAAGTGCTTAGCGTGGCAACAATTCTCTCCTGGGGCCGGGGACACATTCTTAACAATCCTCCAAACAGGCTGGCGGCAGATCTCTTGCTGGGAGGGGCCAAGCGAGAGCGGACCTGTGTTGTATGGTTTACATGGAGCCAGAGCAATGACTGTAGAAGGCAGTGACAGCTTAGTGCTTCTAGTCTGAAGGAAGCAAAACATATGTTCCTGTTTAGAAACAAGCATATGCGAGTTGGGTGCCGTTATTTGACTTTTTTTTTTATTACTGCGAAAAATGCTGTTTGTGTGCGGCAGGGAATTCGCCTGGTGTTCTGTAGCAGTGAGCCATTGTAGCTGTTTTCCAGCTGTCTGGCGAAGGAATAGCGGGGCATGAACAAACAGGAGAGACAAACAATGGGACAGGCAACATAGCTGAAGTGTTTCCTGAGCTGTATTTTCCTTTCACTCACACCAGTTTTAAAGCCGTGTAACTCCCGTTCTATGTATTTAGGTTTATGCAAAGAAGGAAGGAAGTCCATGCGCACAGCAGTATGTACCTAAGGGGAGGATAGATCAAGCTGTGTGTGTGTGTGTGTACTTTGAACTGTCAGCATTACTGCGCCTTTCATTATGCTCCAGTTCATTTGCCAATATATGGCTTACAGTGTTAACGTTATTAAAGATTACACACGTTTTGAAATGACCTTTTGGTTCCTTTACATTTTTTAGTCCAAAACAATGAACAATTGTGGGTTTTATGACAGCTGGTTTGCATGAAATATTTTTCTATTTTTTGTTTTGGAACTATAAAAATACTTTTTTAAAAAAACTATACACATTGTGCCCAATTCAAGGCATAATCTCTCACGTACCTGATTCATGAAGAACACCTGGCACCAGATGGCAGAGTACTTTGATTTTATTTTTAAATAAAGCTCTATATGAAATTGTTACTTCACTTGAGATATTAGTAGTCATGGCCTGTTTTCCCACATTACATCAATCGTGATTTGAACAAAGAAATGACAATACAAGCAGGGAACACATCTGCAACATTTGCGGAGTATTTCTGTGTAAACAGAATGAAGAAGAAAGGTTTACTTAATCCAAGCAGCCCTGTACAAATTGAAAGAGCCCTCCTTTGATGTTCTCTTGAATACCCATCTTAAATATGTTTGATGCACTGAAACATTGATATCAGATAGTACAATTTTACCTCTGCTTAGTCAATGCAAAAAGCACCCAACAATCACAAATCAGCTAGAGGCCAAAATCTCACTAAGGCAGCCATGTTTTAATGACATTTATGTGTGTATAAATATGAGAGTAAGACATGCAAATTTTCAATCCTGTATGACATGCATACCTGCTATACTGGGATTAAAAACATATATGGTACGGTCAGCAAAGGATTTGCTTTTGTACATGCTTCAACCCTTGGGAAATAACCAGCAGTTCAATAAAAAATATTATCCTGGGAATTGAAATTGGCATTGATTCTTAATTTATACAGAAGTTATTACAAATATATATCAGTGTCAATTAAAAAGTTTCATTGCCTAGTACATATAGGAAATCAAATTCCATAATTATATTTGCCACATGGACAGCAGCACTACTTTCAGAGTTTAAAGGTCACTGGCAATTAGCATAGGAGTTAAAATTAAAATACATTAAATACTGTTCACTTGCATTGCTTGCAAATTTGACAGCAAATTATGGATGTTACATATGAGTCATACACACTAGCACAAAACATTAGGGCTTTTTCATTTGCATTTTTAGATGTTTAATTTTATATTCAGTACATATAAAATGCTTCTATCTTCCCTAGGTAACCAGATAGAGCCTATTTACCATACAAACAAGGATTTATGCAACGTACGTGGTAGTCTGGGAACACAACAGTGCTGATAAGACTACTAAAAATGCAAAGGTAATAATCTGGCCATAGTAACACATTTCACAGGATAGCAACAAAAGTAGCCAGAACCAATTGATAACTCTAGGCTTAAATTAATATTTTTTTTAGCTTTTTTATCCATTTCCCTTCCATCAAACCCTTGAGCCTCCTTTGTTTTAATCATTAGAAAACATAATACAGCTTGAGAAGAAATCCAACAATGTGCATGCTCTAAGGTCTGACTGGTGTTTTCCTTCTAGAAAGAGAATGCTAGTGTTGAAGATATTTGAGAAGAGTGCCATTTAAAAAGAGGGATACTTATGGAGGAGCACATCTGAAGATATGTCAATTTACTTTGCAGATCAGGCTGATTGATTGGCTATATGAACTGCTGCTCTGGAGCAGTTTTAGTGGTATCAAGGCAGGAAGGGATAAATGCAGTCTGCCCTAATTGAATCATATCCACTGTCCTACTCAGAGACCGTAGATGCACTTGGAAGATCTGCCTAACCATCTGCAAGTTGGATCACTGCCAGTAGGGTGTATTTCTGGGTCTATTATTGGCAGGGATTGTTAATGTGTCTTTAAGTGAGGGCAAGCTGTCAGCAGCCTTCAAACGTGTGAGAGCTGATGGCTCCGTCTTTAGAAAATGTTTAAGAAATGTTCTGTTGAGATGACTTTGCTCTCTATTGCCTGGTCTCTGTGTTCTGTATGCTGATAGTATTCACTACTTTGTGTGTGGCAAAAATGGGGACTTAGCTGAGGGTGAGTTGGCTTAAGCTCAACCTGGACAGGAGGGTAATATTTTGTGGCAGTGGAAAGTATATGATAGCACTACCATTTGAGTGAATATGTTTACCGATTGTCAAAATGGACCGCAATCTCAGGGTCCTCCTAGCTACATCTCTGCTTCTTAGGATCCCAGATGACAGCAGAGGCCAGAAATGGCCTTTCCCACTTCCATTAGGCCAAAAGATCATGCCCTCTCCTCTCTGGTGAAGACTTTAATAGCCCTTTTGCAATAGTCTGGCCTGGAGATAACAAAGGGCTTCACCACAAAGGCTGCCGCCAGTAAATGTCACATATTGAAGAACATGGCTGGCAGCCTTCTGAGTATGGCAGGCTGGTAAGTGTATTACATCCATGCTCCACCCTCTGGGTAAGATCTTCACCCCTACTTTGATACCTTTGTGCTGGGCAAAAGATCTGGAATTATGTAAAAGGCCTCAAAAAGCATGCTAAAGATTCCACCTATGACAGTCTCTTTAAAGAGCTGCTCCTTGGAAGCAAAAGGAGGAGTTAGTATTAGAGATTTGCATAATAAAACTGGTGTTTGTGATGGATTTTAATGGAGTTGGAAAACTAAAAAATAAAGGGCTTATAGCATGCTTGCTCCCTCTCTCATAGATAACAATCATACGAGTGGAAACGGCATTGTGTGTCACCCCATATGAATGAATAGTGAGGCCACGCTATCAAAAGATGATGTTGCGGTTCTATTGGGTTTGGTTTCATTCTGGATCTGGCCATTTGTCCATGTAGGCTAGAATACTGCTTCCAGCAGTGACCAATCTATAAATGATACAATGGAAATTGAAAACTGTCATAATGTACCTAGCCAACTACAAAGATATGCATGGGAAGTGTGTATGGAATTTCTTCCGAATCAACACAGATCATCAGTTTTCTCTTGATTATCGTAAGCTCAACAGCTACAGATGCTCACAGTTATAAAATTATCCAGCTCTTTAAAAAAATAATACTGCCACTGTATTGGATTTGGGAGCATATTAACTCCCTGCTAGCTACTGTACACCTTTTTTGCATACTAATATTTGACTTGAAAAAAATGTTTTTATTGCATGGCAGAAAAATGAAAGTGTGATAGGCAGATTATGAGCTTGATCCTGTAAGTAAACCATTACTCACTTGAGCAGTCCTAATGCATCTGGATAACCCCATTAACTCCAGTAGGACCAGGACGTCTCTTCATAGCTATTTTTGTCCTCAAGGAACACCAGAAATCTTTCTGCAGCGCGAAGTTTAAAACAAACAAATTCCATCCCCATTGTTACTATTACCCTTTCTCTTAGAAAAGAGAGACACAGGTTCCTTTGGACAGCTGGTTGTGTTTTTTAGAAAGCTGATTTTATTTTCTTTCCTCCTCTATGCCGCAAGTATTAGCTTCACTTCTTTACAAATGAGGCCAAAGATGATGATGATATTTTTTGTCTGAGAATGTTCCAAGATAACAGTATTAAAGGAATAACTTGTATTATATTTAAAATGCCTATTTATAGTTGGGTGCTTAATATTTTTTGGGTAATTGTAGGGGAAATGTTTTTAAATATTTGCAAAATGGTCCATCTAAGAAGAATGTTTGTTTAAAAGTTACCTCATTGTCCTCCTTCAAATCTCTCTTGAAACACGCCTCTGATTTGATGTCTATGGAAAACTCAACAATGATGAAACAGCTAGTGTGCTCTGACTACTGATTTTCAGGCTGACCTCCACTGTTTTATCATCAGCTGGTGCTCCCCTTCAGTCCGTCTGTACCCATCTGTTGTTTCTTGTCTTGTAAGCTCTTTGGGATAGGGAGTGTCATTTTGTTATGTTTGTACAGCACCTGGCTCAGTGACTGTGATCCCCATAGGTTACCTCAGTACTCATAATAAAAATAATTAATAATAATATAATAAAAACTGATCTTTTAAACTACATTTTTATATCCTATTCAATATGCTCATTATTTTTGATATGCAGTGGGCTTCAAAACCCATTGACTTCAAGTCACTGTTTCAAATGCGACTCAGACTGAAAGTAGTTACCATCTCATGGCTGTTCAGTGTCCTTTGTGCTCTCACAGGACAAAGTTCTTAAATGATGGGAGTTCACATGACACCAACTGTCATTACAACTGTCACATTTGTTGGTAATTTCAGTAAGCTCAAAGAATGGGATCAAGGCTGGGACTAAACAAGTTAAGGACCAACTTCAGAAGTGGATAATGAATGTTTTGGAGAATGAACTAGGTGACAGACTGAATTTGAGGTTGATGCCCTGCAATTGCGGATAATTTGAGAACAACGTCAGCTGTTGGCAGGAGACCTTGGGAGCAGCTTTCACACATTAGAACAATTTCTGGTTCACCCTGTCCTTTACAGATGACAAGCGGATTCTTGTGGTAAACCCCTGACTCCATAAGTCAGTGGCTAACTCTGATGGACTTCAATGGAGCAAGGATTTCACCATAGATGAGTGTGCACTGAACTCCCAACACCTCATCTATGAACTTTAACGTATTCTGATGCCCAGTGCACTCTGAAACATGTCAAACTCTAGTAAATAATAGATCCCAGGTGACACATCTTTTGTTTTGCATAAAGTCACCTCTAAAAATTATGGGGCAGGTTCTCTTGCCACTTACGGCCCCTTCACATGGCTTAGAGTTTATTGGCCACTTTTATGAAATATAAACAGAACATTGTGTGACAGGCTGTAATAAAAAAGTTATATTTTAGGCTGCCCTTTAAGACATGTGCCTAGATATCTCCCATGACTGTAGGAGACCATTTCACAAACATTAACAGAATTACTCTCTCACACATCTGTCAGAAAAATTAGCACCATTTTACAGATAGGAAACAGAGGCAAAGGAAGGTTAAATTATTTGCCCAAGAGAAGGGTATGACACGATCCAATGGTTGGAAGCTGAAGCTAGACAAATTCAGACTGGAAATAAGATGTATATTTTTAACTGGGAGAATAAATAGCAATTGGAACAATTTACCAAGGGTTGTAGTGGATTCTCCATCACTGGCAATTTTAAAATCAAGATTGCTGTTCTTTTTCCATAAAAGATTTGTTCTTGGAATTATTTTGGGGAAGATCTATACAGGGAGTCAGACTAGATGGGGTTGCCTATGGTGTGGTGGATTTTCTTTTTATTACACATTACCAGTAGCAATGACATATTAAACTCATTGCAAATATACTATAAATAGTGGTTCTTTGCAGTGTATAGTGTGTTTTGTTTAGTCTTTGTTCTTTTCTGTCTTTTTGTAGGGAACTGGGCTCCTTCTGCATTCTGGTTAGTTTTAGCATTTGACTCCTGTTTTCTGTTGGCTGCTTTTATACTTTGTTGAGGTGTAATTAATGATGATTTCATCTTTTTTGTTTTTTACTGGCTTCTTTGATTGGTGGAAGTGTGGAATTTGTTTCCATGGTAACATTTAGGCTTCGAGGCTTGTGGGAAGAAGACTAGTAAGTGTATGATTTAGGTTATAGCTGCTGAGTTTAATTGTATTTAAAATGTGATTAAGCTGGGGCAGTTGGAGGAGGGAGATTTCAAAGGTTTGACTAAAACACTTTGCAGATTCCTTCATTGCTCTGAGGTACAGTTCATACAATGAGAGTTGACTCACTTTTATTAAGCAAAGTGCTTATGGAATGCTTGCATTTGTGGACTGTTCATAGGTCTGGTGAAGTGGTGCTTGCCCACTAGTGTTGCTTTAGTAACAACTAATCGCAATTTTTATTTGTTTTGGGAAAAGCAGATTGTGTTTTTACTAAACCTCTGGGCCAGAGTTGGAACTTTGAGCCCAAACTAAATGTGTCATTTCAGGGCATATGCAAAATCAAAAGGGACCCATTTCCTGAGTCAATTCAATTGTATTAGAACTCTTGTAGCCACTGTTACTATGAGATTTCAGCTCAAGGTGGTAGAAATCTCATGGGATCACAAGGTCCTCAAAGATTTCTGCAATTTTGGTCCTCATTCTTTAGAAAGTTTAGTGCTGTCATATCCAAACCTGAGCCCTAACCCTAATTCAACCTCATACCCTAGCCTTAATTTGATTTGCAGAGGAATACTATAGTCTTGGACTCCATTCTATTATGTAGTCTACATTGGGTGTTATTTTTTTTTTCTTGTTAGGGCTTGAAGAGGTCTATGAAGGATTACTCTCAGGTATGCAACTTGATGGGACTTAGACCACATATCTGTATTGTTTAATGCCATTTTCAATTTTTTTTCCATGAGTTTTCAGTGTCTTCACTTAATTATTACTATTATTTTTTTTTTGGTCTGATAGTGACAAGCTGCCTCTAAAGGTCTCTGTGTTCTTTGTGGATTTTCTAATGATCAGACTTCATTAATTGTTGAACAGTCTTGCTCTTCTGATAGTAAAGTAGAAGGGGATAAATGGCATAAAAGGTTAATAAACCTCTGTTGGCCTCTAGAGAGCTAAGTTTCAATCCTGAGGTCACTAATGAAAATTATTTTAATTTTTTGATCCCAGTAACTTACTGCTTATTTAACTGCATAACAAAATAATCACACAATTTGGTAAAATTGGTAACACCGTCTCAAAAAAAGACCTCGGGCTGGTACAGCAGGGATGTTCTAATTACTGAATACTATCTCTGTCCTCACTGGATCAGGTTACTGAGAAAGCAGAGATGAAATTGAAGCAAAACATGTTCATCTTCAGAGCACACTGTTTCCTATCACCTTCCTGCCATGAGTGAAGACAAAGGATTACTGACATTCAACAAAAGATCAAATAAATGAAAATAAGGAATCAATAGCTTCCTAAAATCTGGGAAAGCCAATGAGCAGAATTGTGTCCTGTGGACAAACCTGTGCAAATCTACACAAACGTAAATAGCACTCAGATACTACTGTGAAGGGCACTCCTAGAAATATCTGAAAGGGAGAGTACATAAATGAAGAAAGGTTGTGATAGATCAATGTGGCTTCTTTAGGAGTCCCTAACAGTCTTCTAAAGAGATTACAGTAGTGTCCTGTGTCAAGAAATGTTTTCTGGGAGTGGATGAAAATCAGGTGTCTAGGAAGATTTTTATTAGCTCAGCAGCATTTGATACCATTGACCATGAGGTGGTGGTGACTTTCCTGTCAGATCTGGATTGGGTTGTTCTTTAGTGGTTTTGTTCCTTTGAGAGGTATCAGAAAATGGTACTGGGTAATTGATCAGCCAGTCTGTGGCTCTTCTCATGTGAGATCCTGCTGGGTTATAATCTGTTAACCTTCAATGTGTAGGTTCCTTCAGAGGCATTTGGGGTGACAGTGATAACAATATGTTGATGGCATTCAGTTCTGTGTCTCCATTTCCTTAAGATCCTGACAGTGGAATCTCCTTCTTTTCCCAGTGCCTTACCAATAGAATATGTTGTTACTCTTACAAAATGGATAACTAGTGAGCCCAACAGCTACTGACGTGTGCAAAACAGGTAATCACATATTTTACAAATGCAGCAACCTGTGTCTGAATGTTTCTGAAAAAGTGGTTCTTATTTCTCATCCCCACCTACTTGGTGACTGGGTCTCTTCGGAGAAGAGGTCACGCAAACAAGACCATTTTCCCAACCCTTTCCTTTGGCAAGTTTTCTTCAGAGCAATGGTCTGCTTCGATTTCCAGACTCAGGTGATGAGTCCAGTAAAGGGATCTTCTGGACCTTGTACTGTGATCTCTAAACTCTTCCAGACTTTGCAGACTGTGGATTTCCCAGAACTGGTTCTCTGAAATGTGAGTGGCATCTAAATCTCCAGAGCCATATAAATCCTATGTGAGACTTCAGAAGTGCATAGACACTAGCCTGGAAACTATTGGATGTGTACTGTGCTTCAAATTGATGATTTCTCATCACTTTTAGTAATGGATAGGGAACCAAAGACTGCAGTAGGTGTAACTAGTATAACTGTACTTCCTGGTGTAAAAGAACATGTAGTTGTACAGTGCCTAATACTACTGGGCCCTGTTCCTGACCAAGCCTCTGAAAGATATTGCAATACAAATAATAATAATAAATACCTTTGCAAAAATAATAAATACCTTTGCTTCATCAGAAACACTGGCTCATGCGATTCTCCAGAAGAAAATGGCAGAAATTATGAAATTGAGTAGATTCAAACAATTTACCAAAATGAGACATTTTATAGCTGCATAATGAGGAAATCCATGCAGAACAGATGAACAACTACATTTAGAAATATCACTTCTGTACTTAAAAAAATCCCGTGAGCAAAATTAGTCTGAAAAGAGAGAGGAAGAAAAACGTCCTTTATTTGTGGTGTTAGATCATACAGATGGGCCCAAACCAAAGCCCAATCTCACCTGAACTTTGGAATGTCTGAATCCAAAGTTGGTGGTTTGCAGGGCCATTCTTAGGATTTATGGGGCCCTACACAGTATTATTAAACTGCTGCCCCTATGCCCGACTTGTTCTTAGCAAAGCAAAATGAATATGATCCCGGCCTTCTGCCTAGTAAGGAGACTGCAGTGCACGCTGGGTGTGCAGGAGCTGACCTGCTCTTACATGCTGTCCTGGTCATAGGCATGGACTCCATGAGTGGGTGCTCCTGGGCTGGAGCATCCACGAAGTAAACTTAGTGGGTGCAGAGCACCCACCAGTGCCAAGTTCTGCATCTTCCCCAATGCCTCTCACCTGCCAGCAATCCCGTGCTGACCAACTCTTCTCATCATACCCAGCGCTTCCAGAGCGCAACGAACAGGTGATTAGCAGCGTTCAAGCTCTGGGAGGGCAGGGAGAGGAGCAGGGATGGGGCCTGCTTGAGGGAGGAGGCAGGGAACAGGCAGGACGGGGGGTAGTGCAGGGGTAGGAAGAGGTGGGCACGGTCTTAGGGAAAGGAGTGGAGCGGGAGTGGGGCCTGGAGTGGAGGGTAGGAGGATTGAGCACACCCCAGCAAGAGAAGTCGGCGCCTATGGTCCTGGTGGTTCCCCAAATTTTCAGGTGCCCTATGCAGCCGCGTATGCTGCATGTGCCTAAGGATGGCTCTGATGGTTTGGGCCTAACTTTATTGGATATACAGTTATTCCTGTTTTCATAGTTGTAGTATATTTTCAGTCATTACCTCCTGTATTGCTTTTTTAATCAAATATTAGGTGAGCAGCAGAAATACAAGAGGCACAAACCTGTATGACTGCTGTACTCAAATAATAGATATAACCCAGTCTATCGTCATATGAAAATATTGAGAGTTCTATCTGAATATGTGAATGGCATTAACTATTTGAAAGACAAAATTTCAACATTTTTGGACCCTTTTTTAACAGCCTTTGCCAGTTTAACGCTCTGCAAAGACACCATACAGGAAATTCCATGTCCGAAATTCCCTGCTCTGCAGTTTAACTTTCACCACAGACTCCTAGGAGTGGTAAAATTGCAACATTCATCGGATATTAAATGAAGATAGATGTGGTAGCAGGTTATAAACAAGTGGAGACATGGTGGTTATATTTATTTATAAGAGAGAAACCTTAGATATTTTTGATGAATGTTTACATTAACTTTGCCTGTCCAAATCATATTCATCCTCAGCTGATTGAAGATGCATTATTTATATGGCTTGTCAAGATGGGTCATATTCCTTACATGGACAGGGCCTTGGACAATCTGACTTAATAAACACACTTCCTTGAGCAATGGTTGCAAATTTTGCACATTACAATCAGCCTAAACCCTTCCAGTTCCCCCAAAAACGAAACAGAAAAGATGTTAAAGATAGAATAATCCACCACTGTACTTCATAAAGAAGTGGGCAAATGGCATATGCCCTATTTTTGTCTTATAGACTTTAAGGCCAGAAGGGACCATCATGATCATCTAGTCTGACCTCTTGCACATAGTAGGCCACAGAACCTCACCCACCCATTCCTATAATAGACTCATAAGGTCTGGCTGCATTACTGAAGTCCTCAAATCATGATTTTAAACTTAGTTACAGAGAATTCACCATTTACACTAGTGTAAACCTACAAGTGAACCAGGCCCCATGCTTCAGAGGAAGGAGAGTCTCCCTCCCCCAGGGTCTCTGCCAATGTGATCCAGGGGAAAATTCCTTCCCAATCCTGAATACAACAATCAGTTAGACCCTGAACATGTGGGCAAGATCCGCCAGCCAGACATGTGGGAAAGAATTTTCTGTAGTAACTCAGAGCCCTCCTCAACGAGTATTCCATCAGCAACTGCTGGAGGTATTTGCTGCTATCAGTCACAGATCAGCTACATGCTATTGTAAACCGTTTCATCATATCATACCCTCAATATACTTATCAAGCTCATTCTTGAAGCCAGTTATATTCTTTTGCCCCATCTGCTCCCCTTGGAAGGCTGTTCCAGAACTTTAGTCCTCTGATGGTTAGAAATCTATGTCTAATTTCAAGACTAATCTTGTTGATGGCCAGTTTATATCCATTTGTTGTGAGGCCCGCACTGGAACTTAATTTAAATACCTCCCTGGCATTTGTCCCTCAGATGTTTTTATAGAGAATAGTCATAACTCCTTTCAACCTCCATTTGCTTAAGCTAAACAAGACAAGCTCTCTGAGTCTCGTGTCACAAAAAAAAAGTTTTCCATTTCTCTGATTATACTGGTAACCATTGTCTGCATCTGTTCCAGTTTGAATGCATCTTTCTTAAACATGGGAGGCCACAACTGCACACAGTATTTCAGATGAGGTCTCAGCAGTGCTTCTCTAATGGTCTAGTTGTCATGGGATAAGAGAGAAGGTCCTCTTATGGATTGGGAATGGGTTAAAAGGTAGGAAACAAAGAGTAGCAATAAATGGTCAGTTTTCAGAATGGAGAGAGGTGAATAGTGGTGTCATCTAAGGATCTGTAATGAGACCAATCCTATTTAACATATTCATAAATGATCCGTAAAAGAGAGAAACAGGTGGCAAAATTTGCAGATACAAAACTACTTGAGATAATTAAGTCCCAAGCAGGCTGCAAAGAACTACAAAAGGATTTCACAAAACTGGTTGACCGGGCAACGAAATGGCAGATGAAATTCATGGTACACCCACATCTTGAATACTGTGTGCAGATGTGGTCACCCCATCTCAGAAAGATGTATTGGAATTGGAAAAGGATCCAAAAAGGGAAGCAAAAAGGATTAGGGATATGAAACGGCTTCTTTATGAGGAGAGATTAAGAAGACTGGGACTTTTCAGCTTGGAAAAGAGATGGCTAAGGGGGGATATAATTGTGGTCTATAAAACAATGACTGGTGTGGAGAAAGTAAATAAAGTATTATTTATTCCTTCTCATAACACAAGTACTAGGGGTCACCCAACGACATTAATAAGCAGCAAGTTGAAAACAAACAAAAGGAAATATTTCTTTGCACAATGCACAGTCAAGCTGTGGAACTCTTTGCCAGAGGATTTTGTGAAGTCCAAGACTATAACAGGGTTCAAAAAAGAGCTAGATAAATTCATGGAGGGTAGGTCCATCAATGGCTATTAGCCAGGATGGGCAGGGATGGAGTCCCTAGCCTCTGTTTGCCAGAAGCTGGGAATGGGTGACAGGGGCTGGTTCACTTGATGATTTCCTGTTCTGTTCATTCCCTCTGGGACACCTGGTATTGGCCACTGTTAGAAGACAGGATACTGGGCTAGATGGACCGTTGGTCTGACCCAGCATGGTCATTCTTTTGTACAAACACTTCCCTATCTCTACTAGAAATACCTTGCCTAATGCATCCTAAGATTGTATTAGCCCAGGGGTCTCAAACATGCGGCCAGCGAGGCTCTTTTCTGTGGCCCGCCACACTCCCTGTGCCTTCCCCACCCCCGACTGCATGTCTAGCTTCCTCATTGGGCTCCCAGGCCTGGGAGTGACCCCCTGTTCCCAGGCCTGGGATCCCCTGCCGCAGCTTTCTACCCTGCGGTGACTGGAGGGACCTGAGTGGGAGGCGATGGCCACCCCGTGGGCGGGCAGCTCCCAAGAGCTGCTGCAGCCCCTCTTCCCTTGCGCCGTGGGCTCGCCATGCTGCTGCAGCCCCCCTTTCCCTGGGGTGTGGGCTGCGGCCGCTTTCAGTAGGGGAGCCTGCGCTGCTCCCATCACAGGCAGCAGCTTTGGGGGCAGCTCCAGCCTCAGTGCATTCAGATTTAGCAGCAGCAGGCTGCAGGCGGGTAAGTCTGACCCTTCACTGTTTTGAAAGAATAAAATCCTGGTATTTACATATTTAAAAATTTGTCCCGGACACAAATGGTAACCCTATGATCCCTCCTGCACCCCAACCCCCTGCTCCGAGTCCCCTGCTGCACTTTACACTCCTCCTGCACCCCACGCCCCAACTCCCTGCCCTGAGCCCCCTGCCGCACCCAGCACCCCAACCCCCTGCTGCACTCTTCGCCCCTCCTGCACCCCGAGTCCCCTGCCACACCCTGCACCCCAACCCCCTGCTGCACTCTTTGCCCCTCCTGCACCCCAACCCCCTGCCCTGAGTCCCCTGCCATACCCCATACCCCTCCTGCAGCCCAACTCCCTGCCTTGAGCCCCCTGCCACATCCTGCACATCTCCTGCACCTCATCTCCCTGCCCTGAACTCCCGCCTCACCCCGCACCCCTCCTGTACCCCTGGGGGTAGGGAGGGGATGGAGTTGGGGTGGGGGTTTCGGGGAAGGGGTTGGAATGGGGACTGGGAAGAGATGGGGCAGGGGCGGGGCCTCATGGACACGGGGGCGGGGGCAGGGTGTCAATGATTCGGCCCTCGGGCTAATGTGCTAGTCCTCATATGGCCCTCATGGTCATTTGAGTTTGAGACCTCTGTATAAGCCTTTTTCAGGGCTGCATCACATTGGCGACTCATAGTAATGGTCTGATCAACCAATGCACCCAATTCTTTCTCATCTATTACTTCCAACTGACAAGTCCAAGCTTATAGTAAAAATTCTTGGTGTTAGTTCCAAAGTGCATCACCTTGCATTTTGCAATATTAAATTTCATTTACTATTAATTTTTCATTACTCCAGTATTCAAGGTCATGTAGATCTTCTTGTATGACATTCTGGTCCTCTTCCATGCTGGCAATACCTCTCACCTTTGTCTCATTCACAAATTTTATTAGTACATACTCATTTTTTGTGCCAAGGTCATTAATAAAAATATTAAATAAGACTGGGCCCAAGATTGATCCCTGAAGAACTCCACTAATAACTTCCCTCCAGCCTAAGAGTTCAGCATGACCTGGTGTAGTCTCCCCTTTAACCAGTTCACCTCTAACAGATGGGTATTTTGATGTAGCAGTGTGTATAAAGTCTTAGGTCTGGTTTCATATTGAAGAATTCACAAATGGTTGAAATTAACCCCTGTGCAGAGGATCAGAATGAGGCCTATGCCCTATGGGTCAAGTGGGATGTAAGTGGGACATAGGCCCATTGGCTTAAGTGGGATGTAAGTGATACATGAGCATTGTCCTGGCTGTCTGCACAGGTGTGAAATGAATGTACTTGTGAATATTCAAATGGTGGTATAGAGAGGAAATCTATAGGGAAGGTGGAGGTGCTGTGCCTTTGTTATTACATTAGGTTGATTTGCTTGATTTGCTTTGTAAAAGCCCACACAAGTTTGGCAGCCTTTTCAGATCTTCTCTAGTTGCCATATGAACCATGGGTGTTTGTACCCATGTAGGTAAACTACCAAAGGAACTGGTGAAGCAGAAATGGATTCCAGCAAAAGAGCTAATGTGATCCTGGGATGCGTAAACAGAGGAATCTTGAGCAGAAGTAGAGATTATTTTACCTCTATATTTGGCAATGGTGTTACTACTGCCTGGAATATTATGTCTAGTTCTGGTGCCCACAGTTCAAGAAGGATTTTGATTAAAGGATCAGAAAACATGCTCTGTCACGATAGACTGAAAAAGCTCAATCTATTTAGCTTAACAAAGAGAAGCTTAAGGGGTGACTTGATCAGAGTCTATAAGCATCTACATGCAGAACAAATATTTAATAATAGGCTCTTCAGTCTAGCAGAGAAAAGTATAATGTGATCCAATGGGTGGAATTTGAAGCTAGACAAATTCAGACTGGAAATAAAGTATACATTTTTAATAATGAGAGTAATTAACTATTAGAATAGTGTACCCAGTTGTCATAGTTAGATTCTCCATCACTGACAATGTTTAAATCAAAACTGAATGTTTTTCTAAAAGATGTGCTTTAGAAATGATTTTGGAGAAGTTCGATGGCTTGTGTTATATAGGAAGTTGACTAGATGATCACAATGGTCCCTTCTGACCTTGAACTCTGAGTCAAAAAATTTCAGATCTGTAGCCAGCTTCTGAATACCTCTGTTGTTTTGGAGTGTTTGGTTTTAGGGAGGCTGTATTTTCCACTCTTTACACAGGCATAATTCGCAAGTTACAAAATATGTATCAAGACTAGAGGAGTTACAGCCGTTTACACAGAAGAAGTCCTTGAATGTTTTAGAATAAGGTCACACAAAAGAATAGTTGGTGAAAGTGAAATTTGACATGCTGTGATATGAAGTGAAATGCTGTAAATATTTAATAGGTTTGGTTTTTTTCCCCCTTGTAAGAACCAGAAACCTCAGTGACATTCATTCAAGTTCAGATCAAATCCTTTGGACCTGAGAAACAATTATTCTTGTAAATATGCCCTTTTCTTTTCCTCTCAGTTGTTTTGGTAACTTTTCAATCTTTCTTGCACTTGGCATCATAAACATAAATGTCAATGTCAATCATCAAAAAGAGAAGAAAAAAGTAAAGCACCATAAAATATTGTAAGTCACATGCATGTCAGCATTTCCAAGTGTTTGAGCAAAACTTTCCTGAAATGAATGTAGTGACTCAATTCCTGTTCAATTTGACATTGCACCACCCCCTTTTATCCTTTATTGACTTTTAAAACAATTTTCAAGTTACATTTCAAGGAGGTGAAAAAAGCTGCAAGAACTGCCGATGAATGAGTAATTATTGTAACAATAACTTAAGTGACAGGAATTCAGTCTCTTGATGTTGCTTGCTCACCCTAGAGGCAAAAATATAGATGCAATTAGGGCACAGGGCCTATGACGCAAGAGCTGCTAGTTATGGAGACACTCTACTCAGCTTCAAGTCAGTCAGTCTACAGTCTATAGTACAATTTTATGGTTATGGACAGTAGTGTTGGATAATGATCTTTCAGGTAGGTAGTCATATATCAATTTATAGGACACTTAGGGGAAAACTATAAACAGGCAAACATTTAGTTCTGCAATTTTTTATTTTTATTTTTTTTGCTGACGTTATGTTTTTCTTGATGGATTCTATTTCTGGGGGAAAGGAGATTTTGAGATAAGTAGTGCATTCCTTCAAATTGAAAAATATGAAATGTGTTAAGAGTTTCTGGGGACCTGACTGTGAATAATCATTTCTAGGAGCTTTGTCTGTCTATAAGAGCCAAATTTGCTTCCCTGTACGTGTGTATTGGTCCTTGGGGCCTAAAAGAAGCAAATGTTGACAGCAGAGCTTAAATCAGTGTGGGGTTCTTTACTGCAGGTGTGTTTTGCTTTGCAGAGACATAATGGTCATGCTGTTGTACATTTCTTTTCTTCATTGTAGATTACATTTGCCAGGTGAACAGAACTTCAGATGATATAGTATCTCTGCAAGAAATTCTGTAGTAGGAATAGAGACCTCTTCCTGAATAATTACAAAATAAACCTGCTCTTACAAATCCATCTTTACGCTATTGTTACCATACAAGAATAAGTTCTGCCATTCAAGCTTTGGGTCACGTTGGTGTCAGGCAGCACAAGAGAAGCTACTGGCTGTTTTCACTTCTGCATGCTTTGCATGATTTATCCAAATGGGAGACAGGAAGAGTGTCTGCTTGAGGCCAGAAGTGCCTTGGGCCACCAGTAGGGAAAATGCACTTGTTTTGCTGGAGGGAGTATTCAATATGCACATTTTCCTATTAGAGTACACAAAACACACATGCCCCTGGCCTAGCTTGGTTGAAACTTGGTTGTCTGTTTGATCAGTAGTTTTGGTACTGTGTGTTTTGGTAACTGCTGGATACAGCATTCAACATCATCAGTCAAGAGAAAATTTATTTTGCTTAACCTGCTACTCTGTTCCATTCCACTTCTCTGTACTCTTCCAATCGTAACCAGGAAAGCTGAGTTCACCAGATCCAAATAATAATTTTTAAAAATCTGCTAATTTACAGCATTTTAAATATTCCGAGAAGCTTTGTCATTCCATTCTCTAAATTGACTTCCTCTTATTACTTTAGTTACATTAAGATATTCAGAAAAATTCAGTTGAAGTGATTACTGATTACTGAGATCCAAAATTACTTTCCAAAAGCCTTTTCCAGTTGGTGTTGAGGTTTTCCTTTTTAATGCTGAACAGTTGAGTATTTTATTGTAAGAATCAGATTGGAAGTAATTTCCTTGATTTTCTTGGCTCTCCAAGTATGGCAGAAATCTACCCTTTTTGAATGCTTCTTAGCTGCAACTTCAGTCAGTGCCAGTTAGAGATGATTATAAGCTGACTGGCACTGATATTACAATGCCTAACTCAACTTGTTCTGTCTTTGGTAAATGGAAATTTTGCTTTGAAATGTATCTGAAATGCTTCTTGGATCTAGAAATAGTGATCAGTTAGCTTTAATAATCAAAATTGTTTGCCCTGATCAATCCTCATAACAGGATTCCATGGTAATGCTGTGGATATTGGTATATTACAATAAAATTGCCATTGCATTGGCTGAACCCCTGACCTTGCAATGAACTCCATGTGTGTAAGGTCTATACTTGTCTAATTTCACTGGCATTTTCATGACCCATTGAAATGAGCTGGCAAAATGCTCATAGGCTTGAAGGGCAGCAGGAAAGATTGCTGTAAGATTGATATAAAACTGGAAAAGAATAGGGTAGAGGCAACAGGATACAAAGCAGACATCTTAGGATATGCTGTCTGATACCTCTAAAAATATTGTACTACTTGAATTATTGGCTAGTGGCTAGCATTAAGTAAATACGATAAAGAGCTGTTGAATGCCATAGACATTGAGACATATTCACTGCTGATGTAAATGTGGAAAACTCCAGTGATGTAAATTGTGGCCAGTTAGGGCAGCAAAAGACTCCAATGAGCTTTGGTTCAAGCCCATAGATAGACAAAGACTTGATCCCATAATATTTTGTAGCAGTCCATACATTTAAAAGAAATAAAAACCTAAGTGTTCTTTTAAAGATAATTTCAATAGGTTATATAGCCTTATTTCCCCAAACTGAACCAAAACAGCACTTTCTTTCGCCATTAGACAGTATTATTTAAATAGAAGCATTCTGCAGTTACTTATTTGACTGAAAACTCTCCTGCTTTTTATCTAGGAGTTCTGCAATTTGTGATCTTATCTTGCAGGTTTGGTTTTCTGTACGATTTCCAATTTGACTCAAATCACATTCATAACTTGATTTAAGCAATGTTGACATTGCTTCTAAAATAACAAATTTACAGGTCCCAAATGTATTGGAAGTTTTTTTTTCAAATGCTTTGTTAGCAGTATACCTTGTTAGCTGCTATCCAGTCCTTTTTAATGCTTATAGGGTTTTGATTTATAGCCAATGCTATTAATAACCATGAGAAAAAAAGAATGCACAAAAGAGAGATGAAAGTTATTTCAGAAGTAGTAGGTGAAGTGATGACAGGCAGCTAATGAATCGATGTTATAGGCCAAGTGAAAAATTTCTTCTAAATAACTAAATAACAGCTATTAATTCATTTATAATACAAAATATCTCTTTTTTTGTCTTAGACATCCATATTAATCTTTGCATATGTGAAACAGCAAAACATTTATCAGCAGGAGCAGATGATCAAGTCACTGACCGTTTTTAACTGTTATTACAAGGACAAGGAGTTTAAACCTTTCAGTGTATAGGATCATTTTTTATCCATAATGAGCACATTAATGGAATTAGTATCTTAAAAAGAGAATTCTACTCTGAAACCAAACTTAAGAGATATCTCCAGTACAGTGTTGAAGTACCATCTACTCAGAAAGCACTGGAAGACTGAAGAATGCTCTTGGGCACGCTTGTATGTATTGTGCTAAGCATTGTACATACACATAGTAAAAGACAGTAACTCACTGCCAAAAGAACTTATGGTCTAAGATTCTGATCCAGCAAAGGCATGTTGGAAGTCAATGGGAACCCACAGTGCATAAGGTTAAATGTGTAAGTCTTTGTAGGACTGAGGCTGGTACAGATAAAGGCAGAGTGGGAAGAGAAACTTGCACAGAGCACTGAAGTGATTTTGCAAAGTCGCACAACAGACCAGTAGCAGAGTGAATAATAGAGTCCAGGTCTCCTGAGTCATATATTCCAGTGCTCACATCACTTCGCCGTGCGATCTCTCACTGAATAACTCTAGGGCTGGACAGTTATCACAGTTGCAGAACTAGTTGTATCTCATCCCCTCCTTGGTCTCTCGGTGAGTACCCCCCTTCCAGTGTCAGACTTTATGAGCTGGCATCATGCAATTCACCTCTTCTGGCCAAGAATCATACAATTCTCTCACTCTTTGACTGATCCCTGGGCTACAGGTCCCTATGGATCCCCTGTGCTTACACACAATGTCTGACTGATTTCAACACCTTTGGTTCTTTCCCTTGGTAGTCTGTGACCAGTATTGAGTAGAGTAACCAGACAGCTAAAGTCTTGTTTAACTTTAATAGTAGGAACATGACATGACATAACATAACATAAGCATAACAAAAAGAAAAATGATTTTAAAATAACAAAAATTCGAGGCAGGCCTCACTTTCCCACTCTCTCCTAGTCTCTAGCATCTGGGTGTTCAGGCTGTTTCCTTTAAATGTGTCTTGGATAATTACATACCCATCCTGGAGAGTATGTCACTTTTATTCATCCAGAAGTCCTCAGTTATCACAATTTCTGGGCTTTTGGCTCTGCTCTCCAAAACCAATTTGGTGAGCTCAATGGGAGTAGCTTGCTCTCCTCCCAGAGTCAGTGGCTATCCCATTATCTTGTCACAACCCACAAGTGTTTGATGAGGGTGGGTGTTAGCTTCATTGGTTCCCCTGCTGGGCTGTTTCCCAACATCCCTGTTGATTTAACTCAGTATAGTCATACAGTGAACGTCCCAATAACCTGGTCAACATACAGTCTTCATAAATTATTAGAGTAGCCTCAGTTCTGGCACACAATGAATGATGTAATAATGAACAAAGAAATAGTAATGACACTAATACTGTTTCTTTGGGGGAGAATGGGTTTCAAAAAGAGATGTAAGTAAAACAAACAAAAATATGTTTTGTGAGATGTGATTATGGCTTGAAGGGACATAGGTTTAGCTTAAGATGAACAACACTGTTTAGTAGCATAGGGGAAACCACAATCTTGCTTGGAGACACTGCCCCTGCACAATATCCTTCCATACACACCCTTTGCACTCATGAGAGTAAATTCTGTGCAGTAAGAAGCTTTGCCATTTTTTATAAAGCGCTGACTTCTGTGTTTTAAACATAGTAAAAACAGTTGTGTTAAATCACTTAATAGTGGTTGTTTTTCAAATAACAGCATGTTTCTCATTCCACAGTGGCCTATTTTAAGAACCATTCTCCCAAATCACCAAAGGATGTTTGATATAATTTCTCCATTTCTTTTTGGCCTGTATTACAGTTGTCAAAAAGTCAAAACACAAACACTAGATTCACAGACTCAGTTACATTTCAACAAGGTAATTATTAAATCATTCAGGAGGAAGAAAACCAAAAAGTGACATAAGTAGTTATTATTATGCGTGTCTATTCTTAATGTCGGATTCTCAGCATAACCTTAGATTACAATGCAGGTTAAATTTCCCTTGCTGATTTATAAGTATAATGTAAACTTTAGGCACAGTTAATGATATTGCAATGTAAAACTGTTCTCTTGCAAACTAAAGACCTTGCTTAGCACCCCAAAGCTCTAGGTTCATTTCAATGTAATCATTCAGGCACTATGTAGAGATTATGCTTTTATTGTATTTTTTCATGAATACATGAATGAATAATAAGTTCAACAAACAAGAGTTTCCTACTGCATATGTCAAACAAATCATCCTGTAAGGTGCTCTGAATTTCAATCAATCATCCTCATCACTTCTTGTCCTGCTGAGGCCTCTGCATTAACAAAGTCAGCATTTGGAATCACTATAAATGATCTTGAGCAGAAAGAGTAAGATCTGCAAGTTCAAAAGGAGTGCAAGAAATCAGTGTTCCACTGTGTTCATTTGTATTTTGGTTGTACCTGCCTTTCCATCTTTGAAAAATGTTGACTGAGTTAAATTTGCATGTCAAGGGGATGATGTGTTTGTATTGTGCGGCTTTGTCTTGAATGAATAATTTACCTTAAAAACTATGAGATGACAGAGGCCATTTTAAATTTGTAAATACACACACAATAAAAGTTGGCTGATTTGAATTGTGTTCTTGTTTATAGTCACACACAAGCTCAAGAAAGGTGCCTAGATGATTACAATGGTCCCTTATGGCCTTGAAATCTATGAAATTAAGGTTCCAGGCACCAAGTAGAGTTCTGAGTGTCTGTTGGGCTGTCTGTAAATTACATATCACATTTTTGGTAATATTTTTCAAGACACACCCGCCCCCTTGTAATATTTTGTGACACTGAAACAAATATGCAAAATTAAGGACTCTCCCAGTCTCCAATGTGTTACGGAATTTATGAACAGTCACATACTACTTAAGAAACTTAGAGTTAAAAATAGACGCAACAAAAATACTAGAAACCCAGAAAATGCTGAGCTGGGGGTTCCATTGGGCAAGAAGCTAGACAATCAGCACTCACATAACCACCATAACCTTAACTACTTCAGTAGAGAAGCAAAAATTGAGTTGAGTAAATGTGGACCGGCGGGTGGTACACTAAAGGTGAAGTCCTGGTTCCATTTAAGTTAACAGCAAACCCCTCCCCCCCACACACACTATTTTCAGTAGGGCGAGGATTTCACACCAAATGCAGTAAGTTGTTGGTCAAAGCTGCACCTCAGGTTTTATTACCGTAAGATAATATAAAAAAAGATGAGGGGTCAGGCTCTCTAGTGCTCTAGGTCCCCTCCCCTCCCATGGAAAAGTTTCTCAAGGTCTCTCTTTCATTCTGCATCAGAATGAAACTACATGTAAAACCTCATTATTTCACAGCATGGAATTGCTGTTTTCTGGCAGCTCTAAAAAAAGGCACACCCAATTTATCATCAGGCTCCCAAATTGAAAACCTGAGGATAACTTTCAACCAGATGCCTTGCCCTCAAAAAAGTCACAATTTAGCTCCTTCCTTACAAGCACCTTTCAGGTCAGAACTAAAACTTCTCAATATATAGTCATTCTTTCCCAGCATGTTTTTGTGCTAGCTCGCCCTTTAAATTTGACAGAGACAAGCAGCTCCAGTCCTACAGCAGCTTGGCAGCTGGATGCTTTTGACTTTATCTTCCTTCCTTTCCACCCAGTAAGTATTGTTCTTATGTCTTCCATTTCTTTTGTCATTTGGAGGTGGGCACATCCTTACAGTACCATTCTCAGATTGATTTAGGAAGTCTTGCACAATGTTATTTTTGCAGTTCGGTTTAAGAATGTCTGTGTTTTCAGCTGGCTATCTTCAAGTGAGAGAGGTCAGTTAAGACTGACGGTGAAATTGCTGACTTGATTTATGGGCTATCTGTCAGACTCAGTGCATGAATGTCTAGCATGGAAGGTCATTTGAAAAATGTTTTCTGTCTGTAAATACCAACATTAAAAGTTTGCTGTCTATAACTTTGAAGATCTGTTGGCACCTTTTAACATTTAATAAGTGGAGGAATGAAACGATAGTTGACTTCTTGATTTAGGACACATTTATATGCAAACACTATGTTTTAAAAACTGCTTTGATAATGTAAGGCACCTTGATAGATAGTTAATTGTATCTTATTTTTAAATTAGAACCAGACAATCATTTTGCATCTGAAGTTCTGAAAAGGAGCAGATCACATGTCCACTTTGAATTTGAAAGTGGTCTTGCACAGTGGCAGAATGTATAAACCTGATATTTTGGATGTGTGTATGGAAAATGCAATGGAGTGCATTGGGAAGTGTATTTATTGACGATGCTCTGCAGGGAGCCATCTTCTTACTTCAGTATTACAGCCACTTTACATGCACTTCCTGATGACACTTTAGTATAATGGAATTCAGTGTCCACTGTCCCTTCAGATATGAGTTTTGGCTTTTGCTGTCTTTATTGGGGCAGAGTTAAGATTTTGGTAAATAGTTGATTGACTGTGGCTAGTAGTGGAAATTTTAAAAAACTCATGTTCTTGAAAGATAAAATACAGGTATCTTCATGCAACTTTAAACTTCACCATAATTTTTTGCAGATCATTTCCTTTTCATTTTTTAAAAGAAGTTAAGATTTGTTAGAGAGGAACCCAGTTCATGCAGTCCCTGGCGGGAGGAGGACCACAAGAGGACAATCCAAATCCAGCAAGTGACCTGTGCCTAAATCCAGCCAAGCCTGAAATTCTATTACCAGTTCCCTGGACCCAGCTATTTGCTGGCTTTGGGAGAAGAAACCACAAATCGAGGATCAAGCTTGTGTTGCTGAACATATAATCAGTAATCAATAAAAGCCCTATCCTCCATCATCTATTTTCAGACAAATATGTGATGCTGACAGGTCAGGTGCCAGCTCTTGAGAAGGCTGCAAGCATTAGCTGAGAACTGACAATTTCACAGCTGTTGATCAGACCAATTCACTTCTGTGTTTGTGTCGCTCAAAATAGGTATTAATCTTATAAGAATCTTTTATGGTTTTAGACTCTCTAGAATGTGTTTAAGTTTCTGCAGCATTAGTCTTACTGTAATGTCTTTAGTCCATGCTCTAAGGAAATATCTAAGTTTTGCTTTGTAACTTTGAAAATGTTTGCTCTGAATTTGTGAACTCAGGAATGATCCCTGCTGCCAATCCAGGAGGACTATCAAAAATTAAGTGGACCATCATGAGACAAAAGCTTTAATTGTCCCATCCACCCAGGGAAAAGTATGTGCAGAAGGCCTCGTCCCATCAGTCTGAGTGCTGGAAGAGGGAAATAAAAACAGTGGACATGAAGATTTTTTATATTTGTTGTTTGAACTCTGGCAGAGTCAGAGACTCTAAACTGAGGCAGAGATCCGTAGGGGTTGAATTGACAGATTATCATGTCTGTCACCTTTATGAATTATAGATAACTTGTGTGTGTGTCTGTTTGCTTGCTTTAATCTGTAAATAACTATCATTTCTTTTGCTTAGTTAATAAACCTTTAGATAGTTTATTATTATGAATTGGCTACAGGCATTGTCTTTGGGGTAAGATCTATGATACCAATTGATCTGAGGAAAGTGACTGCTCTCTTGGGAGCGGAAGCAACCTGAATGTTTTGTGATTTTTTTTTTAGTGTAATCATTTATCACTCCCTCCAACTTGCCTGGGTGGCAAGATAAACTGGAGAGTCTAAGGGGACTGTCTATCACTCCATAAGACAAACAGTGATCCAGGAGTTAATATTTGTCAAAAATGGGGATACACCCAAACTGGTGGTATGTTTTCTAATTAGATTTCAGCAAGCCAGTAACAGTCTGCCCTGTGGTTGTTGCACTCAGTCACGAGTCACTCTAGATGTTATGACAGTCCTCTCCTGCCAGGATGGTTTAGCAGTATTCGTATAAGTGGGAGATACTAATAACACTGCTCTACAGCCAAAATGCTTCTGAAATAAATGTAGTCAAACTTTACTAATTCTGGGTCACTGAGAATGAAAATGATGCTTAAAATTGTTGATTGGCTCTAGTTTTCAAGATATGCTATTGGGTCAGTATATACGACCCTTGACATGGGAATGGTGGAGGATAAGTGAGTTATAAAGGGAAGGGATCTCAATTTAAACCAGAAATGACTAAAATACATCTTTGACTGGATCTATGAATAAATCTATGACTGGGTTTGGACAGTACTTGCTTTTTAGGCAAAACAATGAATGATGCAATCTGAAGCTGGTATTGCGTCATACATGATATGAATTGCATCATGTTATTCCTAGAAGTCATGGATGATGCAATCATAACGAAGCTTACATCACTCTGCTGAACAAATTGCCCTGTATCAGCTCTAGAAATCATAGTGTGTCATGCTCTCTTATTTGTCAGTGTTTGATTTTGCAAAGGGACACATTTCTGTTTATCCAAAGTGAGCAGAGATGCCTCGTACTTGTGTGAACAGTGCAGATAACTTCTGCTCTGTTTGTGGTGAAGTGACTTTTGCATCACAAAAGCGCAGTATAACCACTATGGTTAAGAAAGCCTATCACCTTTATTTTGGCTGCAAAATTGGAGATGAAGTCAAGAGGTGGGCCCCACACATATGCTGCAACACTTGTGCAACAAATCTTCGCCAGTGGTTGAACAGGAAAAGGAAATCTATGCCTTTTGCAGTGCCAATGATTTGGAGAGAGCCAACAGATCATACCAGCAATTGTTACTTCTGCATGGTGCCTCCAGTTGGGAAAGGTGTGTCAAAGAAGAGAAAGTGGACTGTGCATTATCCAAACATTCCATCAGCTCTACGCCCAATGCCCCACGGAGAAGGACTGCCGGTTCCTGATGCACCAGAATCATTCTCACTTGAGTCAGACGAGGAAAAGGAAGAGGATGAAACTTCTGGTCCTGAAGCATCAATGTCACAGGACCCACATTTTCTCCCATCCTCCTCCTCTGAACCACACCTCCTAACACAAGCTGAACTGAATGACCTTGTCAGGGATTTGGAACTACCCAAGAGTAAGGCAGAGCTGTTGGGCTCCAGACTACAGCAGTGGAATCTCCTGGCAGGTGATGTTAGGGTTTCCATGTTCCGTGACCGTCAAAAGGATCTTGTCCCATTCTTCTTCATGGAAGGTGATCTTGTAGCCTGAAACAACATCGGTGGTGTGATGGCAGCCCTTGACGTCGTTCACGATCCAGATGAGTGGAGACTCTTCATTGATTCATCGAAGACGAGTCTTAAAGCTGTTTTGCTGCGTAATGGCAATGTTTTGCCATCAATTCCAGTTGGTCATGCAGTCCATATAAAGGAAACCTATGACAACATGAGACAACTTTTGAGGTGCATAAACTATGACCAAGATCAGTGGCAGCTTTGTGGCGATTTGAAGGTTGTTGCTCTCTTGCTTGGTCTGCAGACTGGATACACAAAGTACTGCTGTTTTCTCTGCAAATGGGATAGTCGTGCAAGAGATTCCCACTACATCAAGAAAGATTGGCCGCTCCGACAGTCATTGGAGCCTGGGAGGAAAAGTGTTCAGCATCCACCACTTGTTGAATCAAGGAAGATTTTGTTACCACCCTTACACATCAAGCTTGGTCTGATGAAGAACTTTGTCAAGGCCATTGACAAAACACAAGCAGCTTTCAAGTACCTCTGTGGAAAATTTTCAAGGCTAAGTGAAGCTAAGATAAAGGAAGGTATCTTTGTTGGTCCTCAGATTCGTGAACTTCTTCGAGATGATGCATTTAACCATGCACTGCGTGGCAAGGAAAAGACGGCATAGAAAGCCTTCCAGTCAGTGGCAATACATTTTCTTGGAAACAACAAGGCAGACAACTACAGGTTGGTGGAAAACCTCCTCAAGGCATACAAAAGCCTTGGTTGCAACATGTCACTAAAGATACATTTTTTGCACTCTCATCTAGATTTTTTTCCACCGAACTGCGGAGCAGTGAGCGACGAGCACAGGGAGCGATTTCACCAGGACATTGCAACAATGGAGAAACGCTATCAGGGCAAATGGAGCCCATCAATGCTTGCAGACTATTGCTGGACAGTGACAAGAGATGCTCCATTTAATGAATACAAGAGACAAGCCAAGAAGCGCCGAGTAGACACTGAATAGGACTAAACTATGTGCATAATAGTTTTTTGCCTTTTGTTTCATAATACATTTTATTTATATAACCCTTTTGCTGATTTGTAAAGTGTTACATAAACAGGACAGGTGAAATATTATCATGTAAAGCAACCATAAACACATGAAAAGATCTAGGTTTACAATTTATTATTAAAACTCTATCTACACAATATACATAGACATAAAATGTAAAAACTTAAATATCTTAGAAACAGTAGCCAATCAGTTGTTTTAATTGTCATATTTGAATTCAGCACATCAAAATACATAATAAATATCACATTTTATCTCTGAAGCAGACGACGTTTAAAAAATTGTAGACCAGCGTAATCAGAAGCAGGGAAATTGCAACAACACTTTTATCTTGGTGGCAGATTTAAATATAGGGATTCTGGGATCCCTTTCCAGCACCACTCTGGTCCACTCTAAGTACCAGACCTAGCTAATTGATTTACTACAAGCTTTTCAGTTGCCCCAGTTTGGAAGCACTTACATGTCATAATAATTTTGGTCAGGCTGTAACTCAGTGTCCCCTAAATTTTTGAAAGCTGAGCCTTCCTTTGGCAAATTTAAACCATTTGCATTCCCTTGAGTTCCACAGTGTATCATTAAGGTCTACATGCATTAATTTGTACATTTTCCACATCCCCTCATTCCCCTGCTAGTCCTGCATGACCTGCACTTTAGGAAATGCTGCTGTAACTGTTACATAATAGAAATATAGTATCGCTTCGGAAAAATGCTACATGATCCAAGCTTGTCCATAAAACCAAAGGAAATGATCTGTGGCTCATCATCTATTTCAAAAGAGACCACTTAACGACTGTACTAACCGATTAATTCCTTCTCCAGAAATTTTTCAGACTCCCTTTTGAATTGATTTTCACCACTTACTGCTTTTGCTTACTTTGGCACTTTCTTCCACACACTGTCAGTTTTTATGTACAGAAGTTCAGACTGGTCTTTTCTTTCACAGTCATCCATAAAAACATCTTGTTTTTAATCAGTTATTATTTTGAACAACTTATTAGCTTGATTCCATTCCCTGTCTTTCTGGTTCTTTCATAATCTCTCACTTGGCCCTTTTCCCTTCAGTACTGGAAACAAAGTCTTAACATCAAAACCTTAACCTCTCCTCAAGACTCCTGGATAATTTGCTTTTTGCAGTCATGGCATTGTCCATTTTGCCATCTATTGACCAAAATGCACACAATATACCAGATGTAGTTTCAATACCATGTTACAGTACTCATCTTTGCAATTTCATCCATGCCTTTCCCACCATTTGGAACTTTCTCTTTCTCTTTTCCACCCAGAAACATTCCTCTTAATGTTCAAAATATTGTCCTCAAAGCACAGTTTTTTCCACCAGGCCTAAAGATGAAAGGGTCCCATTCCTTAGCCTTTGATCCTATGAACCCTACACACATGCCTAACTTTATGCACTGTGACTAGTCTCATTAAGTTGCCTTCCTGCTGCATTACAGTCTGCAGGTATTGGCCCTCAAGTTCCTGCCATGTCCCATTCAAGGATTAAAATGAAAAACTTGACCTAACAAATCAGAGTAATAAATGCAAGGTTACAATGTGTCCAATGTAATGTTTTCAAATTATTTAATTTTTTCCATTATTTTAAAAACTTCCTGTCACTTTGTAATTTTCTGTACTTCCTTAACATTTTCCCTACCTCTGGCTCAAAGCCTATTATTTTTTATTTATTTTTTCTCCCCTTCTATACAAACTATCCCTAAATGCCTGTTCTCTCTAGAAATGTTTGTCCCAAGAGTTCTTGTGCACTCTGCAAGAGAGAAGGAAGTTGACTACTGCATGAAAGGCAGTTTGCTGCTGTTTTTATTGGTTGTGTCTGGAAGCTTTGGTCCCCATTATGCACTGCACATATGCATAATAAGAGACAGTCCTTGCTAGAAAGAGACTATAATCTATTTAGACCAGGCAGACAAAGCATAGGATAACAGAAATATTATCCCTATCTTACAGGTGGGGAACTGAAGCACAGAGAGATAGGGATTCACTCAAGGTCACACAGGCAGTCTGTAGCAGATAGTCTGTAACAGTGACTTTGCCAGAAAACATCCTCCCTCTGTCTGATAGGAATCACAACGAACAGAAGAAAAATAATAAACGTATTTCAAATTATAGTCACCTGCGCTAAGCATACACACATCTTACCATCAGAGTCAATATTTTAGCCATTTGGTACTAAATGATTGTATTTGGTTAGTGTCCTTATGGATTCACACAGGTTATTTACTTTTAAAAAGGTGTCCAGAGTATAATGCATTAATTTAAGAACCAGAAGAGCTTATCAGCTGGCAAAGTATATGACAGGCATGTGCTGTTATGCCCCAGTGAACTGTTCATTTTCCAACTCATCTTCACGTTCAATAAATTACACATTTGTTTGTTTTGGTGGTTTGAAAAATCCTTCTAGTTCTTTTTCATGTCTGAAATGGTTCATATTAAAGCTTTCATAATACCCTTCAGTTTCTGTGTTAAATTGATGTTTAAATTGGAATGAAAGTAGGAACCTTGGCAGTTTAGATAATTCACTTCATCTGGTGGCCAGCTATGTTAACAATCACATCATATGCCAGCACTTACACTAGATGAAAGGAGTCCCTGGGGCACTGGAACTGCATTTTAGAAGCTGAGTGAAAATATAGTTATAGTCTTTGTTCCATCGTTTTATTTTGTAAAATGGTAAAATTATTTTAACTGGAATTTTAAAGTGTTAGAAGAACAATTTAAAGGTTATGCTGAGGGTTATTTTGGGTGGCTTAGCCTTGGAAACTGAATGACGATTGTCGATCAGTATTCTGGACAGGAAGTGTTCAGCACAATGCCAGCAAAATACGTCTTTTTATTCCAGTGTATTGAGCATTTGGAGGAAATGGTATATTGTTAGCATTTGAACAACATTAATGCCCCACATTGCAAGATACATTTCAGTCTTCTGAAATAAAATGCATGGCCTCCCCTTCATGTATTTAAGTGCCTTCCCTTGTAATAGAGTGCACGCTTGAACCAAGAGCTTTTTCCTTCACAGTGTGGGCTAGTTGAATTTCAGGACTCAGTTGCTGGTGCATGAGTGCACATTCCATCACTTAGTAGCAAGCATTTTCAACAGCAAATTGGCTTTTTTATATGGAGGCTAGAAAGTATATTTGATTAAAAATAAGGTTTGTGCAGAAAGGGGAAGAAAAAGGGACACTTTTGGAAGTGATTCCTGAAGAATGCCTTTATATCTGTATATGCCAATAGTTCCAGAGTGGTCTGTGAACACTTACTATTAAAAAAAAGTATGCACTTAGCCAATGCTTCATTTCAAATGGCAAACATTGATATCTCTTTCACTACATCCCTATGCAAATGTATTTATACATCCAAACAAATAAAACCACACGTGTCCCCAAATCAATGTCTCTTCTCTGCTGAAAAAGCTCTGCATTGTCTTCCTCACCTCATCACAATCCTAAGAAAACCCTCCACCCCAATCTGCTCCCCAGCTCGGGACTGGGGTTCTGTTTAATGCAAGAAATACTGCATCTTAAAAATCAGAGAGTCAAATAGGCCATGGGATGGGAGCCTGTTTGACAGCCTATCCCAGACAAAGTAACTCCAGATGCATAGCCTATTTAGTCTATTAGTTCGAGGGTCTAGGTAAGAAATAATGTCAGTTTCCATCACTGTTCAACCAGTGGAGATGACTGACTTGTGATGCCTCTACTCATTTTCCATAACAGCTTTGTTTACCAGTGGAATAGCACAGCATTTTAAAATGAGATTCAGTAGAATTTAGGTACAAAACTTTGTCTCATGAATAAATGGAAGTTGTGGGTTCACCACCTCTCTGGGTGTTTGAGGCTATGATGATTTGCACCAGTTGAAACTCTGGTTCAATATGTATTTTTAAGTGTTAAATTATTGTCAGTCTTTGCTGTTATAGACCAGTTATAATAATTTTGCTTTCACTATTTTTTTTAAAAGCAAAATTATGTATTGGACAAATGTCTTTGAAGTGTTATTCATCAAATTAGAAAATAGGAAAAAGACGGTTTCTGAAATACTATACTATGAATATTATTGTATTTATATAAAGAATGAAAAGGCTATACTTCTGCCATGCTTGCGGAGGAAGGCTTGTTATCCAGTAAAATGCTGAAGTACATATTTAACTTTAAGCCTATTGAAGCTAATGAGACTATGCACATATTTACGTGTTTTGCTGAATTGGGGCCAAAGCATAGTACTTTACTAAATGAACAGACACCATGGCTTCAAATGGCACTACTCATAGAGTAAGATGCCATTTAGCATGACTAAGGGTGACAGAATCTGTCTCACAGTTTAGTAAAAATGGTACTGTCCGCATAGTCATTTAAGTGTGTGTATGTTCTTTTCATATTGATACTTATTTTAATGAATGTCTCTATCTAAGCCAGTGATACTCAGAATAAGTTTCGGGAGCAGCGTGTGGCTCTTTAATGTGTCTCTTGTGGCTTTCTGCAGCACATGATATTAAAAGACCATGTGATTTAATTAAATTATTAACCAATCTGGATGCCTTTACTATGTTATTAACCAATTGTAGAATACTTGGACAGTCATTTTGCTGTGAGATGAATACACACACACACATAGAGAAAATTAGTTCACCACACCTTTGGCTCTCTTGGGTAATGTTGATCACTAATTTGGCTCCTGAATTGCTGGGGTCTGAGTATCACTGATCTAAACAAAGCTTTAGTAGAAAGAGCTAAGGTTTCAGAGCACATAGTTACCACAATGTGCGTGATTTAAGTTCACAATCAATCATGCCCTCTCTCTCACTCACTTGCGCACATCTGTAAACAAATCACTGACATTGTCCAGGCTGTTCTTACACTAAAGGCATCATTTTAGCATCATGCAAGGCACACAGGAAGGTAAAAGAAATTCAATTAATTTCAGAAGAGATCCACCAATTTGGTGTGCACATATGGCCTGGTTTAAAAAAAAAATCATTGTTGTCTTTCCAAGTATTTCTCCATCACTTAACACATTTTTATTTTTAAAAAGGCAGCTGGGAAAAATAGTTCCCTGAAATGAATCTATAACATTAAAAGATGGATCAGCCAATGGTGAGGACTATGTATTTGGGATTATTGCTAGTCCTTCTGCATTTCACATGTGCTGATCATTTAAAGACATCTCAGGTGGTCTAAAACTCTTGCCACCCAGCCTGATTTTGGTTTCAGTATACTATAAATAAATGTCAGAAACTGCACATTGTTATTAAACAGTACTGTGGTTACTCTTAGGACTGGCAAGAAGTGAGTAAAGAATGGTTTGTTAACATGAGCTGAAATCTAGAGTTAATTTCTTTAAGAAATAGGTGCCCATCACAATAGCTTAACTGTGCCCCTCTACATCATTTGGTGATGGAATGGTGGGGTTAAAGACTCTATGCTAATTGGCTGCCAAGTATATTTGTAATATATGACAATAAGAAAATACAGGCTCTAGTACTCTTTAGAGGTTAAAACATTTTGTAATATTATCCTGTAGTCCCATTTTCTAATAATCAAAGTTGTGGTGAGTTGTCTTAGCCAGAAATTTATAGCTATTACCAACAGGGCCTTGATAAACGCTGGAGACCTTTTAAAGGTTTAAAACGGCCGTAACTTAATAGACACCATTATGTGCCAGCAAAGTCCCTCTGCTATGTGCATCACCCAAACTGGACAGTCCCTACGAAAAAGGATAAATGGACACAAATCAGATGTCAGGAATGGCAATATTCAGAAACCTGTAGGAGAGCACTTTAACCCCACTGGACACACCATAAAAGATTTAAAGGTCAGCATTTTGTAGCAAAAAAACTTCAAGACCAGACTGCAAAGAGAGACTGCAGAGCTGCAATTCATTTGCAAATTTGATACAATCAATCAAGGATTGAACAAAGATTACGAGTGGCTAGCTAACTACAAAAGCAGCTTCTCTTCTCTCGCTATTCACACCTCCAGTTCAGCTGCTAGAGGAACACCTCACCCGCCCTGATTAGAGATAACAAGCTGGTTCAGCCTCATTGGACTAACCTTGTTATCTCCCACCTGGTTCTTGCCTACCTATTTATACCTGCCCCTGGATACTTCCACTGCATGCATCCGACGAAGTGGGTATTAGCCCACGAAAGCTTATGCTCTAAAATTTTAGTTAGTCTTTAAGGTGCCACAGGACTCTTTGTCACTTCTACAATTCCAGACTAACACGGCTACCCCTCTGATTCTTGTTAGACACTGTGAGTTTTCCTAATGAATCCCAATCCCGGAAACACCTGTACTAAAGAGCTTTGTGTTGATCTGCTGTGGAAAATTGGCAGAACATTTTCACATTTGCTGGATAAAACTAGGGATGTTGGATGGAAACCTCTTGAAGGCATTTTTAAAACATTCTCTGCCATGCACTGTACATTCTTGTTTTGAAAAACTGTTCTAGATGTATTTTCACCTCCATAATATTTATAAATGAGCAAAATACTACAGCTAAAATACTAGCTCTATAGCTGAGTGTGGCATATAAAAGAGCAAGGACTCAAGTTCATCTGAAGGGAAGCAGGGATGGAGATTCAATATAGGCTGGTACAAATATGCAGGCAGTGAGGACAGGTTACTGAGACAAGGGTTTGCTTCTTTTTTTTTTAAAGAAAATATTACTACTATAGTGCTGAGGGACCACATACATGAATTAAGACCCATTGTACTAAGCACCATACAAATAAATAGTAGAAAGATTGCCCTGCTTCAGAGAGCTCACTAGGATTTAGACCATACAAAGCAGGTGAATAAACTCACAAACCGGAGATGAAGGAGTGAGAGGACAAGATAACAAGGACTGTGGTGAGTGCATATATTAGTAATTTACAATGATCTCAGTAATAATAGGTGATTGCCACTCTAGCCCATGACTACTGAGATCACTCAGTATGTTTGTATTATGGTATTCAGGTTGGCAATTTTACAAGTAGGTTGAGTATTCTTTCAAATACCTTTAAAAATGGCAAGGACAAATAAAATCTCCCTCCCCACAAAACCCCCCACCATTTTTTTTCATGTAGTCCTGTTAATGGTGAGAAGATTTGAAGGGAGATTCTGCAAGAGTGTTAGACTACTGTTTCCTTGGGTAAGTGATCCAACCACATCTGGAGTTCTTTTGAGTATCTGTAAGCACATTGAACTGTTCTATTTTGGCTCCTATTCTTTGAACCAGCAGGAGCCTAAAGGGCAGCTCTCTGAACACCTTAGCAAGGTGCAATCTTGTCTATAATGTTCCCTGCAGGCTTGAAGAATGAGACCCAGGAGAAAAGCAGGGAAATGACCAGTGCTTCTATATCCTGGGAAATTTCCCCAAATCTGGGAATTTTTAACAGCATGTGCCCTGCAGTTTCCCAATTTGCCCTGCAATTTCCCAAGGTGAAATATTTTACTAAAAAATTCCCAGATTTGGGGAAATTTCCCAGGATATAGAAGCACTGGCTTGCACTAAAAATTTCCCAATTCTGGGGAAAAATTCCCAGAGTCTGGGAATTTTCCCCCAGATTTGGGAAATTTTTAGCACTAGGTTGGGAAAAGTTGGCATTATAATATAGAAGCACTTGAAATGGCACAAGATGTCAAGATTGCATCAAACCTCCATGCCCTGGATTGTGTGGTGTTTGGTCACCCTTCTAAGGCACTGTCATTTTAACATTGTTGAAGCTCTTGCTTTGGATGGCTGAAAGCCCCTCATCTATACTTCATCCCCTCTTGTCTGATCACTGTCATCTAGGCAATATAGAAAAATAATTTTTCAAGGCTGGAGAAAGTGGTCATTTTGGGGGCTATTGAGCTTGACAGTGTCAAGGTGAGACTGTCGAGGGGCATGAACTGGGAGGAAAGTATGTACGTGTAAAAATGCCCACATGAAACTGAGCACTACCTAATGGGGGTTGGTTGTAGTTTTGTCACAAACTCCATGCTCAGACCATATGCTGTGAAAAGTTAAATGCTGCCTGGCAAACCTTTCAACCTACACAGGCCCAGATCTGATCAAATCATGTCTGCACTGTTGTCATGTGAAATGAATAGTTTTGTATGGTTTCAGAGGAAAAGCAGATGAAATGAGGCATTTGTAACCAGAATTTCATGTGAAATGTAAGGGTTCACTTTAACTCCAAATCTGGGTACATTAACCTCCATACAGGGAGCCAATGAAGAACATAATCACACAAACCGCTGCAAAGAGAGAACTTGATTTTCACTCATCTCTAGATTGCCTGTTGGACAAATAATGGCCAAACATATTAATTCTCTCTCTCTCTCTAACTTGCACTACTTGATTCTTCTTGCATTCATTCTAATTTTAGGTCTTGAGTTTGCACAGAGCAGATATGGACTGTTGTGTGAATAAACTCAAGGTAAACAGAGATAAGCAGAACAACGAGTGCAAGGGATACTCACCCTGTATGAGAACCTGCTTTGTGGCCACCAATCACTCCTTCAGAGGAGCAAGAGAAAAACTCATGAGGGGATCGCACAGATGAATTTTATTAACCTGATGAGGATTACTTTCAAGTCTAATTTGTCTCAGGCAGGACAATTCTCTCCTTATTAGCTGTCCCTGCTTTTACTCTGTGAACTTGTGAGTGAGGGAGCAAGTAAACAAAGGGGTATGAGATTTACTCCAGCTCTGATATGCCTAATGCTTAATCTTACTTGTGCCCACATACAATTCTCACTTACAGTGACTACAATACCCTAGTGTACCTTGCAAAGACTTTCAGGGCAAGGCCTGAAACTTATCACACATTAGATGGCAAAATTTATTTACTCATTCATTAAATAACATTGACACAGGTGCCAGTACACGTAGCACAAGAACTACACCAGCCCCTGTTGCAAATATGGTTTCATATACTACAAAGCACATTCTTGCACCAAAATTCTTTTGTTTTCTATACCAGATCCCTGATTACACTAGCTGTACAGTTCTTTCTCTACTTCATGTGTCTCTTATCATTTTGCTCACATGGCACAGCTCAGTGGAAAATGCCAAAAGGCTGACTTGTAGCTTGCGAGCGCTAAACATAAAGTATTGTCTGAAGTGTAATAGTAAGAGGATTTTACTACTCAGCACTGCATATCCTGTCAATTTTCAATTAGTGTTACCACTACATAATATTCTACTTGGTTGGTAGTATATCAAGCTACACCAGTTGATGTACCCTAACGGCTTAAAGGGGAACAAAGATACTTTTGTGGTTTTAGATGCAAGTCTGGGACCCAGGAGATCTGGGTATTTTTTTCTGGTTATGTTGCTTAATTCTTATAAGATGTTGGTTTAGTCTTTTGGACACTAATCCAACTTCCAGGGAAGTTAGTGGAAGGCTTCTATTGATTTCCAGGGAAGCTGGATCAGGACCTTAATCTTTTTTCTGTGCTTGAGTTACCCCATCCATAACATAGGGATAATAGGCACTTATCTTGTAGGTGTGAGTGAGGCTACATTCATTGTTTCTACAGCCAGTGGAGATTTTTGGATGGAAGGTGCTATGGCAGTGTAAAGTATTATTTTTTTATTGCACCACAAATATACTAAAAGGAAATAAATACAACCACTTTGGTTTTTAAGAGAAGGTAGATGTAATTATCCCCATGTACCAGGTGTTTTGTCACTACCCACAGACTAAGCAATAATGGTCTTTTTGCTATCAGCTTTCTCTAATTATATTTGCTATTGAGACTTAATAGTGTTGCTATTTTATTCTGTAATAAATTACAGTTTCACTAAATCATTAGGGTTGGCACCCACAGCTATAAGATTATTGATTTTTGTGTTAACAAGCAGAAAATGCTAATCGATTGTATAAAATGGTTTAATGGTTTATTGGTTGCTTTTATGATGGTTACATTGCTTCCAGGAGGAGAATATTGACCACTGGGTATAGTTGCAGGTGGGGGATTAGTGTATATTTCCCCTTTCACTTCCATCTGAGGAAAGTTGTCCCATCTCTGACTCTTGGAAAAAGCCAGAAATAGTGGCACTAAAATTAGTAGTAGGGGCACTATGTACCTGATACAGTACTACATGATCAAGTAGCTGCACAGTGGATTTGATTACATGCAATATACTATGAAAAGTATACCAATAAAAAGAAAGTCTTACTCTACAGGATGAGGCTCATATTTTACTACTATTAACATGTACAAAATGCAGGAGCTCAATTGTTACAATGTGAAAACTAATACACATCAGTGGTCTTCAAACAATGGTTGTACTATGTATGCTAAAGTCTGGAATTTCTATTGCATGCTTCCATAAAGATCTTTGACCTTTAATACAGCATATCCCATAAATCAATAAGGTTTAACTACTGCTGCCTTCTTGAACACCTGCTCATGTGTCTTGAGAAAATTCTGTCGTGTTTTAAAGATCATTTTATGACACTAAAAGTAATGCTTGCTTTAGAAGAACTTGGAAGAGCCATTAAAGTTAAGGATCTAGCAGCATTTCCATTATAAAACTTGACTGAAGTGGTTTATAGCTCTGTCATTTAAAAATGCAGTGGGTTGAAATTTGGTATGCAGCACAAAGTTCTCTTTCTCTTTTTAATGTCAAATTATTTCAGATACTTCCCACCCCCCCAGTCATAGATATAAATATTTTCATTTATCAAAGACATTTAATTTTTACAGACTTGTAGGTGTATGTGGTTCCTCTTCCACACAGATATTCAAAAATGACTTTCATAGGATTGTGAGCTATATATTTAAAAAATAACTGAGAACATGAAATAATTGCTTGCTTGTCATATCATGTTTTAATATATGTAGTCTTAATTAGATCCCAGATTTAGGCACTACTGTGATCCACAAAACCCCTGCTCAGCTACTACCTAACTCGGTAAGTACCTAAATTTCTACTTTAAAAGTTCTCTGGGCGCTTACATTTCTGCATCTGGACATGCACACTGTTGCCTCAGGTAGGTACCCAGATTCCTATCTCCTGTGTAAGCCCCGGTTAGATCCTCAAACCAGGGGAAGATAGGCATTGCCCTGCCTATCATCCGTGTGTGCCATGATCCGATAGGCATGCTCTGAGCACACTTAACTCCACATAAAATGGGGCGGGTGGGTCCCTGTGTGCATCTTGCCCTGCATATTTACAACTTGAGTAACTCTGCTGTATATAGAGATAAACACACAATGGCTGTCTATATTGTTTTAGAAGGGACACACTGTATGTTCTCCTTAGGGTGACATGATAGCAAGAATGAAAAATCAGGACGGGGACGAGGGGTAAGAGGCGCCTATATAAGACAAAGCCCTAAATATCAGGATGGTCCCTATAAAATCAGGACATCTGGTCACCCTAGTTCTCCCATGGATAATTTAACTCCCCCCCTCACTTGCTGTCTTAACTTAAAATCTGAGTAATTCTGACTGAACGTATGTTTGCACTGTTTATGGATCTGGGATACGTAGATAGGGTATTTTACATTTACATTCTCCAAGTGAATGACAAGGTGTATACAAAAAGGTAGAATTAGTGGCTAATTCTTTCTTGAAAGAAAATCTGAATCTGCGTTCAGTTGATTTTTATCAATTGCTTGCTATTAGGCCAATTCCAGCAAACTTAAGGGAACCATAAGTGCCACACTCAGCAGTGACCAGTGGCTGAGGCAATATGGGTGTATGTCAGAAGCCTGCTTTATTTTTCTTCAGGCAGAAGCTCCAAGTATGTAAGAGGCAATGCTCCATATCTGTGAACATAGGTGAAATGTGCTGGGAAAAATTAACCCTTAATTTGTTTTGTTAATGATTGCTTTAATTCTTGTGCATTTTATCTCCCCTTTTTCTCAATAATTTTTCAAGTCTAGCCCAGTCAGCCAGCCAGTTATGGCAGCTCTGCTGTCACGGCATCTTCCTGTGGCTGGACAGGTGGTGATTTGTAATTCTTGCTCCTGAATGGCTAAGAATTGCTCGTAACATGTAGTGTAGTTCCTTCACCACCTCCACTCCTCACTCAAATCTATGTGCTTGCCCCATCCATCCATTTTGTCCTGTCTTTTAGACTTAAGCTCTTTGGGGCAAGAACTATCACTCACAATGCGTTTGTACAGTGCCTAGTACAATGGGACCCTGACCTGGTTGGCTGCTAAACTCTACCATAATATCAGTGTTAATAATAGTTATATGATTTCTACCTTTCCAGTGCCTGACTGTGATTTGTATAGCATCCAAAAGGACTGCTGCTTTGGGTACACACATTTTCATGGGTGGAGGGCAGGGATCTTGTTGCTACTGACATAGTGTATTAATTTATTTTTCCATGATTTGCTTATAGGGTAACCTATAATCTGATCTGCTAGTGTGGGGCACCCATTGAAGTAAATGGGATGCTTGGATGTGGGTGTCTGAGGTAATGGATCAGATTGCCAGGTGAGGGTCCTGGTTTATAAACTTTGGAGAAGGACTCATATTCTGTCTGTAAAGCACCATGTGTGCCCATGTGCCTTGTCAATAATAATAATATGTGTACAATATAGTGGTGCAAAAAAAAATCAGTAATGGAGGAGTAGAACTTCCGATTTATTGACTGATTTTTTTTGGAAGCTCCAATTTATAGGACCCTAAAAGGAAATCAAGTGTTTCTACCCAAGAAAAAGAAATATTCTAGAAGTCTCATTTCTAATCATGTTTTACAGTTAGCATGCACAGCTGAATTCTCCTGTGTGTGTTTTTATAAAGTACCATTGCTCAAAGAAATTCAAATAATGTATTTATTATTTTGTGTTCTGAGTATGTTAGTTGACAAAAAAATATGTCATTTCCTTTGTTATTCAGAAATGATAAAGTGTCCCGGGAATAAACACACAAAAATAATTAAATTCAGAACTCAGTGCCTAACAAGTACCACCATCTGGTAGATTTTTACTTGCATCTTTCCTTGGCCCCTGGATAGCACACCACCATTCCAAAGAGGGTACTTCGTTCAAAGTGGTGGCTAACATTTCCTGTTACACCCAAGATCATATATGGATCTTACATGCGGATGGGAGGAACCAAATACACTTAACAATTCTCTCATTGTCTCTTTCATGTCTCTCGGCTTTTAATTTGTGAGTGATTTTTAGTGCTCATGAAAATGAGGGAGTAATTGTTGGTTAATAAAAGAATGTGTCTGAGCTGAAATAGTCTGATCTGTATGATTAGATAGCATGAGCTGATCGTGCTAGATACTGATTTCAGTAGAAGCTAAAGATGACATGAAGGCTCAGACTCCAAATAAGGAAGAAGCCATCACCAAGAACCTTGGAAATGTTGTGACCTATTGGTTGTTCAGTAACCTGAATTACATTTTAATAATTGGAATCTTGTTCCATTTTTAAAACTACACCCACATCACACAGTATAATCTCATTAGGTAAAGCAGGACTGGACTCTTGTCTGGTTGCTAGATTCCATCACTTTAAAGAAGGGTAAATTGAAGCACAACAGTGGGGATTGTATGGGAAAGTTTGTGCATAGTATCTTTTTTTTTTGTAGTCAGAATCTCAATTAACAATAAATGAATACTAGTTATCAACACACTTTACAAAGAAGTTCAGTATCATCTTCCCCATTTTATCTATGGGGAAACTGAGGTAGTGGGTGGTGATATGATTTGTCCAATGTCACCCAGTAGGCCAATTGCATATCTGGGAGTAAAACCCAGTTCTTCTGAGTCCCAATGTAGTGCTATAACCTCTAGGCCACACTTTCCTACTCCCCGTCCCCAGCTGCCCCTCCTCTCCACCAACCTGAACTTGCCTGAACTTTGAGTAGTGAATTAAGCAGGGGCTGGGGATCCACATGCCAAGCTATGGGAAAGGTGTAGAGGAGTTCTACAGCCTCTCCATTGCTGCCCCTGAAGACTCTGGGCTGGAATAGATCCAGTGAATACTGAATATCCCTTTTATGGCAACTGAATCCATGTAAAAGTGGATACAGAGAGCACATGCCCACCTCTTATTTTGGCCAGTCAAAAGAGAAGGCTTCCCTGTAATCCAGCTCCATGCACATACATGGTATGCAGTCTCTCTGTAGCAGGAGTTGACAATAGGTGGAGCAGGAACCAGTTCCGGACTACCACATGCTTTTGAATGCACCACAAAATCTTGTTGTTTACTTATCATCATAATTGTTATTTTCTCTGGAGTCTGGACCTTGACCAAAAAACCTATTGATTACCCTTTCTCTATAGGCTTCCCCCTGAGCTGAAGAGCTGTCTTAATTCTATTGAACTGGGAGCTCTTTGTGGCCTCAACACTCTGGGCGATCATTTCTCCTTGCTGAGCATTTCGTATGTATTTGTAGATGCAGTTTTCAGATTTTAGTGTGTCAGACATTTCTGTTCATAGCTGGTAGAAATATAGTACAGAAATAGCTTATCTACTCTCAGAGTTGTTAACAAAAGTTGTCTTAATCCTTAAAGCTGGTTTAGATTATAGATTGGCAATGAAACCATGCATTTCTCAACTCTTCAATAAAAAAAAAACAGGATGATAATCCTCAACTGTTATGGGTAGAAACCCTTTTGGTGTTTTGAAGCAGGGAGTGAGTGTGGGTTTTTTTTGTTTACCTTTGCACGATTATAATTTGATATTATATTATAGACAGGTTCCAGATGCAAAATTCCAATCCAGAATTCAACCCACCACTCACTCCAAAGTTCAGTGCTGTTCCAATCTGGGTCTTTGGTTTGGGCCTTTATAAAATAGGAATTGTTTTTAAAAAGCAAACCTCAAATCCAAATTCAAATTTTAAAGTCCCCATGAATTCCAAGGGTGTCTGTAACTAGCATTTTGGTTAGATCCAGTCTTTAGTATTAGGTCTGACATTAATTTCACTGCCTATTTTAATAGCACTTTAAATAACAAGAACAATAAGCGATAGCATTTCATGTTAAGAGAAACCTATATTTTGGTAAATATATGTTTGTTGCATACAATGAGAGAAACTCATTGTTCTGTGACCAGTTTCTAGTAAATTGATTATTTTCATTTTATACAGAAGCTGATGTGTGTTCAGTGGGTTCTCAGTGCATTCCCTAATAGCCTGACGACAGTATCTCAATCTTTCTTCTATCCGTAATATCGCTATCTGGCATTCCTGTTGAGAGCCCCAAACAGGAGAGCAAAGAATCAATAAGACACTTGAGCTCACCTCCTCAAAAGTACGGAGGCGCCTATCTCCCACTGAAATCAACAGGAATTAGGTGATTAAATAGCTCTGAGGATATGGCCCTTAGCTACGAAGATGGGTGCTTTAAAAATAACTAACAGACTGATCTCTCTCTGCTAAAATCTACAGTCATTGGCTGAGGCCTGAAAGGAGCACCATGCCGTCATGACTGATGCTCATGTTGAATTCTAGCACCACATGCTATTATTGCTCTAATTATGTTTGTGTAGCTCATGGCTGTCTGGCTCAGTTCGGGGCACACTTGTTCCAACACTTTTTGAGTGTGTTGCATGAACTAGACAACCAATTATAGAAATGTGTTGGGGAATCGTGTCACAGCTTTCGGTCACGTTTTCTCCACATTGCAAAACCAGACTGGGAGATGGATGATTTTTAACTGTCCCAGACAAATGTGGTGTTGGCCGAGTGATAGTTGTAGTGCAGGTGGGTTCCAAGCAAAGTCCCAGTCGAGTTGTGCATCAGCCTTGGGAAGAATATAGTTTCTCTTTCTTCCTTTTGCTTCAAGTATTAATTTGCCTATTAAAGAGTCATTAGAAAATATTAATTTCCCATAACCTTGTGTGAGAGATTTGTTTGGTACCAGTATCATACTACATGTTATGTCAATGTTTCTGAAACATAATTTTTGCTCCTACTCACTTTTTGAAACAAATGTAAATGGTCTGATCTTAACCCCAAACCCAGGGAATTTAGCGCTGAGATCAGAGTGAGTCTCTAGTAAAAGAGGGTTAAGCAAGTAAAAATAGTGCTCTTACTCTGTTCTTAACTCACTTTGCCAAGGTGCTAGTATTGCAGCTTAAATGGTGTCTAGCTGCAGGCTGACAGTAGTTAACAGTATATGAAGGGCAGTAACTAGTATCCTTCTCACAAAGGCAAGAAACAGCAGTCTGGGGTTTACCTAGGACTGTCAGCGATTTAACAAATTATTCCAGGAGAGTAGATTGTATAAAGTAATCCTCTTTCTGTCTGACATTATTCCAGTCTTCGTTAGCGGACTTTTTTCTTCTGTGTCCCTCGAACACGATAGCCCCAGTTGATGTTTCGTGGTTATGTTAAAATTTAAATTAAAAAAAAAAATCCTCCTATGCTAAAATGGCTACATTCCTGCTAACACATTTTAGGAGCTGCAAGAGTTCGAGACACTGAAGTAAGTCAAATTGCACCTCTGTTAAGGCCCCTCTGTTGGAGGACTGCTCTGTTCTTAAGTCAAAATTGCCCTGTTTTTGTGGGTAATTCAATCCCATCTCCATTGATGTTATGATTGTATTGCTATAATATGCTCCAGTGTAAACCTGAGGGATCTTATATATCATTGTCTTACTATTATGTCATACTATGTAGGCCTTTTTAAAGTTTACTCGTAAAATGTCAGTACTTTGAGGAGAGTATAAGCATTTCTATTATTCCATTCCATTTTATTATTTGAATGAATAATCCCTCCGTTCCCCCTGGTAAGTATAAACTTTCCAAGCCATATTGCCTAAATTTACATGTATCAAATGATCAAGCCATACAAGCCTGGACACACTGCAGACATTTTCTGCATATCCCATGACAATCTGCCAGCCAGTTATCATGAGCTTTTAATACTGTAGCATACTCCATGCAGACAGGAAATTTAATATAACATGGCCTAACGTTTCTGACAGCCTTTGGATCTGGTACATTGCGAATTTTTTTAAAACTCTAGGAAGTTAGGATTTAAAATGATCTCTTTGCCACATATTGCAGGAAAGCACACATCATTCTGTAGTGAGGAAACCTTTTGTGTTCAAAGGATTTATTAATCACAAACACCTCTCAGCAGTATGAAAACTGAAGGATTTATGGGAGTCATTCTTTAAATGTGTTTGTAAATTATTACCGCATGTTCATCTGAAACAACCTAGTCTTGTTATTTTCCTGCTTTTGTTTACTTTCAAGTTTTAAATGGCTTCTCTGTAGGAAGTCTTCAGATCCTCTTTGCTGAAACTGTAGACCCAATCCTTCAACCTTCCTCATGTGAATAATCCTTATTCAAGCAAGTAGTCCCTCTGAAATAAATGAAACTGTTTGTGGGAACAGAGGTTGAAAGATCAGGTCTTATCTGAACTAGGCTTCAGCTCTTTCCGTCATCAGCTATATGTTTTGTTCAGCGCTCAAACAAAGCCATTCAGATGACGATAACATACTGTAAAGAAGAGCCTGTCTCAATATTTTTGTCTTGTATCATGAGCTAGAGACACAGCTGTTTTCTCTCCTACTGTAAAGAAGTAGATGCATATTAAACTGTGGTTTCTGGCTGCCTTTCAGAACAATAAGAAACTACACACCTGTCAGCTCTTGGCAAGCAAGAATAGTAAAATTACTAACTGTGTTTCCACAGCATTCTCTCACTGACAAACACACTATTGGTTTCATTTTTCTCTCCATCACTTCTCAAAAGGCTTAGATTTCTCCCTAGAGGCACAAGAGAATTAAGCAGTTTTTACTACTGTGTCTCATAAATAGCTTACTTTTGGAATGGGTACATTTTCATGCTAGGCTTTCTTTATTACTACTATTCTTCCTGAACATTTTTTTCCCCAATCAGTGTTTTGCATCTGTAAGCATTTGTGTTATATGGCATCCCGCTTTCCTAAAGTCAATCCAAAAATTCCTTTTAGCTAAGGGCTCATTTTAGTTTGTCAAATAATGTTCATAGATGTTTTTCTGGTAGTACAATGCAGCTAATGGCCATATGAATGATTTCTTCTCATATGTCATTAGATACAGAATTTGTTTTGAGAAGTGTAGCTTAGAATTAGAGTTCTTAATCATTCATGTTTTCTAATTACATTCATGTTTTCTTCTTCCCTGATAAGATTTTAATCATGGCATTTAATTTTAAATATATAAATGTGAATGAGTAATAGTGAATATCTGTGTGTGTCTAATATCTCATGTGATCAGCTATTGGGGTCAGGGTCCTTAGAATAGTGGTGTGATCTTACATACCAGGTCAATTGCAATATCAAAGCATGAAGGAGGGGACTTAAGGACAGAGTTTCAGTCTTGTCTTTGCATTTCCTTCCTTTTGTGACTTGGAGCCAGATTCTTAATGCTATGAAAACATAGGGTTTTTTTTTTCCCCCGGTGGACGACGAATGATAATAATAAACTGAACAGAGGAAGACAAGTTAAAATGTTTTATATACTGACTGACATCCCTTACTACCCATCCCCAGTTCCTGGTCTGCAAAAAAGTTAAAAGCACACATCAGGAATTCCTCAGAAACAATCTTTCATGGGGAATGCTAAAAACTTTGAAGACATTAATCTGAAATGATCTGTCAAAGATCTAGAAGAATGGAATCCAACTGAACTTTAACTACTTTATCCTACTTAAGCTGGAACAGAACTGCTGAGCCGAGCAATTTAAGATTCCCACAGCTGCACTAGCTATGTTTTCGTTCATGGTACTAAATTGTTTCCATTAGCCTGAAAAGGGTTATAAAACCTACAATCAATTTAGTTTCTGGGGCATTGTGTTTTGAATACCATTTAATAGGGTGTGACAAAAACACATTTCTCCACATGTTCTTACATTGCAAGCAGATTTTGCTTGGTACTAAGCAGTGTACCAAATGCTCTGGACAGTAGAGAAAGCTTTGCAGTTGGAAATAAAGGAACAGTATCAGACAGCTAGAATGCCCAGAGCATGACAAGAATCTTAAATGGAATAGATGAACACAAAGGAATAATAGCATCTTCATCATCCATTTGTTCATCAACTCAGCATTTGCTATGGATACAAATCATTAGATTTGTTTAACGTAGGGGAAAGAATAGGTTCACATACTGGAATCATAAGTAAACTAAACTGGACAGGAATACATTTAATATCAACATTAATAACCAAAGATGGGCTGAACGTGATGAGCAGATGTGGGCAAAAGGAATTCTTGCTCCCTTCCAGTGAGTTGCATAGTTTACTTTCTCAACTCAATACACATTTTAAAAACAAAGAATAATAGCATTCATTTAAATAAGACTTGCTGATTGATGGATGGAGAAGGACAGATTGAGTTACCTATCTTTACCAATGCTCCTAATCTGTTTATATTCTGTACTTCCTTACAAGTTAACTAGTATTTAATATTCACAACGTACCTTATACCAGACTACAACACAGATAAATGAGTCATTTTAATGGTTTTATTCAGAAAATGTGAATGCATATATTTTAACAAGTTATGTAAATCAGGCATTTCTGAAATTGTGATGTACAGGAAAATTCAGCAGCCCTCAAAAGTACATAAATAATGGTGTAGTGACATGAGGCATTATTAGTATGCTGAACTGCAATAAAAAATGAATACTGTCCATCATAAAATCTCCTAGAGTGTTTGTTTCCAACAATGGATGAGCTTAATTGGCTTTCTGTATGTATTTAATTTAGGGCTGTCAAGTGATTAAAAAAATTAATTGTGATTAATCACACAATTAAAAATATTAATCATAATTAATCATGCTGTTAAACAACAATAGATTAGTACAATTTATTTAAATATTTCTGGATATTTTTTACATTTTCAAATATATTGATTTAAATGACAACACAGAATACAAAGTGTACGCTGCTCACTTCATATTTATTTTTATTGCAAGTATTTGCACTGTAAAAAACAAAAGAAATAGTATTTTTCAATTCACCTAGTACAAGTACTATAGTGCAATCTCTTTATCATGAAAGTTACTTACAAGAGTAGAATTATGTACAAAAAGAAACCCATTCAAAAATAAAACAAAATAAAACAATGTAAAATTTTAGAGCCTGCAAGTCCATTCATTCCCACTTCTTGTTCAGCCAATTGCTCAGACAAACAAATTTGTTTATATTTTCAGGAGCTAATGCTGCCCACTTCTTGTTTACAATGTCACCTGAAAGTGAGAACAGGTGTTCACATGGCCCTGTTGTACTCGGCGCTGCAAGATATTTATGTGCCAGATGACTTAAAGATTCATATGTCCCTCATGCTTCAACCACCATGATAGAGAACATGCGTCCATGCTGATGATAGGTTCTGCTCAATAACGATCCAGAGCAGAGCGGACCAACCCATGTTCATTTTCATCATCTGAGTCGGATGCCACCAGCAGAAGGTTGATTTTTTTGTTTGTTTGTTTTTTTTGTTTAGGTGGTTCAGGTTCAGTTTCCATATCTAAGTCTTCCTCTTTTAAGTCTTCCGAAAGCATGCTCCACACATCATCCGTCTCAGATTTTGGACCGCATTTCAGATTCTTAAACCCTGGGTCGAATGCTGTAACTATTTTTAGAAATCTCACATTGGTACCTTCTTTGCATTTTGTCAAATCTGCTGTGAAAGTGTTCTTAAAACAAACACATGCTGGGTCATCATCTGAGACTGCTATGACATGAAATATATGGCAGAATGCAGGTAAAACAGAACAGGAGACATACAGTTCTCCCCCCAAGGAGTTCAGTCACTAATTTAATTAACACATTATTTTTTTAACGAGCATCAGCAGCACAGAAACATGTGCTCTGGAATGGTGGCTGAAGCATGGAAGGGGCATATGACACATAAACACTTTGCAACACTGAGTACAAATGTGAATGCCTGTTCTCATTTTCAGGTGACATTATAAACGAGAAGCAGGCACCATTATCTCCTTCAAATTTTAACCAAACTTGTTTGTCTGAGCAACTGGCTGAAATAGGATTAAGTGGACTTGTAGGTTTTAAAGTTTTACATTATTTTACTTTTGAGCGCAGTTATTATTTTGTACATAATTCTACATTTGTAAGTTCAACTTTCATGATAAAGAGATTGCCAGTCCCTGTTGTAATACAATCGTTGGCACTCGGCCCACTAGGGTAAGCCTCTTGGTGGACTGGGCTGGTTTGTTTACCTGCTGCATCTGCAGGTTCGGCTGATCGTAGCTCCCACTGGCTGCGGTTCACTGCTTCAGGCCAATGAGGGCTGTGGGAAGTGGCGTGGGCTAAGGGATGTGCTGGCCACTACTTCCCGTAATCCCCATTGGCCTGAAACAGTGAACCACAGCCAGTGGGAGCTGCGATTGGCCAAACTTACAAACATGGCAGGTAAACAAACCTGCCTGGTCCACCAAGGTGTTTACCCTGGTGGGCCGCATGCCAATGGTTGCTGATTTCTGCACTACAGTATTTGTATTAGTGAACTGAAAAATACTATTTTGTGTTTACAGTGCACATTTTTATAATACAAAATAAATATCAAGTGAGCACTATACACTTTGTATTCTGTGCTGTAATTGAAATCAATATTTTTGATGTTTTCTACATTTTCAAATATATTTAATAAATTTTGATTGGTATTCTATTGTTTAACATTGTGATTAATCACAATTTTTTAAAATTGTGAGTAATTTTTTTGGAGTTAAGTGCATGAGTTAACTGCGATTAATTGACAGCTCTAATCATTGTCTTTCTCTCTATACATTACTCATTTTTAAAGGAAGCAAAACAAGTTTTAGAAGGTTAACTTTGATCCTAAAAATATAGTAGAACTTAACAAACAAATGTCTGCCAACTAGAGCCAAGTATACAGTACTGCCTGATCAGGGGAGAAAGTGGGATTGTGTAAGACATAATACATTGATTCTTAGATGCACTTGTTCATCTAGTTTATACTTGTGTATGTCTTTAATTTATAATTTTAGAGGAATTAAATAAGGTGAACAACTTTTCCAGATGAAATCTTTAAATGGGAAAGCTTAGCTAGGAATATCTATTTCTACAGTTATTTCTAATGCACTTACTACCATAGTTACATAAATACCGTATGATTAAAGAAAGCACTGAAGTAACTGTCTGAAAGGTGACAATGAAGGGCTAGTGAGTCTTATACCCAGTGAGTAAAAGTAGGGAGCATATTTAATCAGGTGAAGTTCTCTCAAAACAATTGGTCAATTTGAGGATGCTTGCATAGTCATGTCACACAACAATTTTTAAGCACCAACCGTAGTTTGGCACTGAGCTGAGGGCTAGAGCTGAAATTAGTTGTTATAAGAACAACCACCCCAAATGTTGTTATTGCCTAGTGTTTCCATTTCAACCCCCAACTTCCAGATGTCCACACTGGAAAAAAATCACCTTTTTGACTGATATGTTCTCCCACCCTACCCTTCTGGGCTTTGTCCCTGTCTGAAGTTGTATTTTTTATTTTCCCCTCAAAGTTTAAAACAATTCAGCCATTTCTCAGGAGATAGCATATAGGAATTGGGTACTGTTCCATCAAATAGTGTGTGAACCCTCTAGTGGCAGAAGCTACCAGAACCTTGTCAGAGCAGTAATAAATAGCTAGGCCTTTCATGTCATATTCAGTTAGTAAACATGGTTATTTGGACCGCACTGTGCCTGTGTGGTTCATTCATACTCAAAATGTTCTATAAAGTGCAAAAGACACAACTGGTGATGAGGATGGGATTCTAATCCAAGAATACAATAAAATAGAGTGACAGTGGAGGCCTAGTGAAACTGAAGGAACATAAGAAGGGCCATAGTGAGTGAGACCAATAGTCCGTCTAGCCCAGTGTCTTGTTTTTGACAATGGCTGGTGACAGATGGTTCAGAGAGAATGATCAGAATAGGACAATTTCAAGTAGTCCATTCCTTGTTGTCCAATCCCAGATTCTGGTAGTCAGAGATTTAGGGATACCTTAGTTGCATCAGTAACAATCTTGGCTAATAGCCATTGATGGACTTATCCTCCATGAACATAAGATAACCTGTGGGCCATGCCAATGAGAGAGGTGTGTCCTAAGCTCTGTCCCTATCTTGGAGTTAGGTGTCTAAGTTAGGGCTGCAGGAAGATGTCTATTTTTGCTAGTGATCCACAACTGGGAATCTCTCTCCTGGTGTCAGGCAGCTTAGCACCTAAATCATTTCTTGTGAGAATGGGTGTCTGCATCACTTCAGACAAAACAGCTGGAGAAGATGGTGATGCCACTGCCCAGCTTATAACTTTTAGCTCAGTGGTTAGAACACTCAATTAGGATATGGAAGAATGGGTTTAATTCCCCACCCTGTCTGCTGGTGCGAAGTGGTTTGAACAGTGGTCTCCTGTTTCTCAGAGGAGTGCTCTAACCATTGAGTTATTGGACAGCCTGATGTGACACTCCCTCAGTGTGTCCTGGTGAAGCTGCTACATTGTGTATAAATAAATAGTCATTAGAGCAGGGGGACCAGGCTATGGGTCTTCCACCTCCCAGGTGGGTGACCTAACCACCAGGATATAGATTCATTCTGTCTCTCTCTCACCCAGTGACAAAAAGTGGAGATGTCCATGTCTGTGATGATGTCAAGGTTACCATTAACTCGGTATTGCATTCAGATAGTATCCATTACTTAAAATAAAGGACATATTTGCCTCATTAGCTGGTGATAAACATTTCTCTGAGATCAGTCCAGCCCAAGGCAATCTACAAATGAAGACTGAATGCAATGACAATAATACTCCCATGATTAACAGACACAAGGGCTTATTTCAATATAACAGGCTAGTGGATTAATATCCACACTGCCATTTGGCAGTGACCCTTGGACTGGATATTACAGACATTACTCCTGGCACTTGGTGTTACTTGGCTGATACAGTGACCATGGGAACTAATGATGAAGAACACACAGAACCTCTGCACAGCTCTGTGAGCAAACTTTGCAAGGCTTTGTTTAGAGCAAACAAGAAAAAATATCAGTTTTTCAAAGATTAAATTCATTACTGGGGCCATATCATTGAAGATGATTTGTATAAATCACAAGACAATGTTGAAGTTATCCATTTGGCAGCCCTGCCACAAGATGTGTTCTTGCCTAATATAGTGAGTATTACAGTCTCTAAATGAACTGTTACACAGTGGACAAATGATATTGATCCCACGCAGTGTGTCAAGGCTTTTGATGAGGCTAAGAAGTTTACAGTCTGTGAAAGGTCCTTCTTACACACTACAATGCATCTTTGCCTTCAAAGTCATATTGTGACACCTCCCCATATGAAATAGGAACAATAATGTCACATGAGATGGAATGTCACATGCAAAGTCCTAGTGCTTTTACTCCTACATCTCTTACCTTTGCAGAATGAACTATGCTCACATTGATAGAGAAGCTCTGAGTTTAGTGTGAGGAGTTAAAAGATTTCACCAGTATCTGTATGGGAAAAGATTTATTCTGGTTATAGGTAATCAGCCCCTAGTTTCGATTTTTAATGAAAGAGAGGAGACCTGAAAAACATTGCAGCATAATTACAGAGATGGATAATATTCTTGGGTGGCTCACTGTGTGTTACAATTTTGAGTTCAAAAGGATCAGCTAACGTGCACATGCAGATTGCTTGTCATGCTTGCAATTGGTAAAGATGCAAGCATGCAATCACAGACAGTCAATATCCTCTTATAGTGGGATTATCTGGCTATTTGGACTCTCTTCTCAGACCCTACACTACCAGCATTCCTAGCTATCTTCGAGACACCACCAACTTCCTGAGGAAACTCCAATGCATTGGTGATCATCCAGAAAATACTATCCTGGCCACCATGGATGTAGAAGCACTTTACACCAATATTCCACATGAGGATGGACTATAAGCAGTCAAGAGCAGTATCCCTGATGAGGCCATAGAACACCAGGTGGCTGAGCTTTGTGACTTTGTCCTCACCCACAATCATTTCAGATTTGGGGACAACTTATACCTTCAAGTCAGTGGCACTGCTATGCGTACCCACATGGCCCCACACTATGCCAACATTTTTATGGCTGACTTAGAACAAAGCTTCCTAAGCTCTTGTCCCCTAGCGCCCCTCCTCTACTTGCGCTACATTGATGACATCTTCATCATATGGACCCACAGGAAGGAGGCCCTTGAAGAATTCCACTTGGATTTCAACAATTTCCACCCCATAATCAACCTCAACCTGGACCAGTCCACGCAAGAGATTCACTTCCTGGACACTACAGTGCAAATAAGTGATGGTCACATAATGACCGCCCTATACTGGAAATCTACTGACTGCTATACATACCTGCATGCCTCCAGTTTCCATCCAGGACACATCAGATGATCCATTGTCTACAGCCAAGCCCAAAGATACAACCAAAATTCCTCCAATCCCTCAGACAGAGACAAACACATAAAAAATCTTTATCTTAAAAGTACAATATCACCTGGGGAAGTGAGGAAACAGATTGTCAGAGTGAGATGGTAACTAGAATTCACCTACTACAGGACAGGCCCAACAAGGAAAATAACAGAACACCACTGGCCATCATGTACAGCCCCCAACTAAAACCTATCCAGCACATTATTGCTGTAATTACTCAGATTTTTATTTGAAAATCCTGGAAAAATGAGGGGAAATTCTTTCTCCTAACTGGCATCACTAAACCATAGACACCTATGAAATTGTCGTATTGTGGTAGGATTCTTGCATATAGACACTATGGCAATAATTTTCACTATTTGGCTCAGAAATTATCCTCCAGAAGTGTTTCAGAAGCCTTGATATAAAGGTTTCTCTACACTGTAATTGGAAGGTCAGAAGTTTCCTTGTGGAATAGAAAGAGGTTACAAACATCTTGAAAATGATGATCTAACTTGGAGTTATGCTGTCAGAACTCTTTTAAACCAGTTTTCAGATTGCTTTGCAAAAGACGGAAAGTATCAGCCATCTGTATTTCACTATGGCAGCCAGGGTTTACAATTGAATAAACCGTATACTTGCTAAAGAAAATCCTGTAAGAAGTTTTAAATGTTCTGTTACTGAACTGACTTTCCTGGTGTTGTTTATACTTAAGGAGAGAACAGTGTGTGTGGCTGTGTTTTACAGATGGTTGGAATTTTTTTGACAAAATGATTTTTGTCAGAAAATGCTGTTCATTTGAAACCAAATATTTTTGCACAAAAGGGTCAGTTTTGTCAAATTTTTTAATTTAAAAAATCTTTGAAATAAGTTTTGAAACTATCTTTTTTTAAAAATTTTCTCAATAAAAAATTATAGTTTTTTGGTTTGAAATGACTTTTTGTTTCAAAATGTAAGCTAATTATATTTTTTAAAAGTTTTAATGAAAAATGGCTGAAATTGAAACATTTTAAAATTATCAGAATGAAATATTTTGATCAGAACTATTTATTTTTTGTTAAAATTTGAGATTTCAACTTTTCATCCCAATTTGAGATGGGAATAGTTTTTGATATATGAAAAGTTTTTGTGGGGCAGGAATGCTATTTTCTACCGTGCTCGAGTGTCTGTCTCAAATAAGAAAAATGAATCCAAGAGTACAGCCTACCAATTTATAATGCAATTGCAACAGACGCTGGTAGTACAGTCCTACTAGATTTACCCTTTTTCTTCCTTTCTGTATTTCATATGCCAACCATGTGCTGAATTTTTATTTAATTTTATAATCGAAATAAACTTTCCCATTTAGACAGAGCTCCCCTGACCTCTAATGACTGAATGAACTCAAGCTAGGAATTTATAGAAGAAAGGCATGATTCTATACTGTTAATCTTCTCTCATAATCACTTGCCCATACTGGACTTGCGTGAAAGTGGCTCATTCAATATTATTAACTTTACATTTTTATTATCATGGCAACCTCAAGAAGTGGGAAATCCTGCATCGTCATCCATGACAATAATGCAGTGGAGAACATACACTGTGATACTGTTGAAAGGGCATATAATATAGTGAACCAAAACCCCTAAAGTTGAATAATAACTGATTTGTATTTCTGAAGGATAGTGAATAGTTCCTAAAAGTACACTTAAACCCAATTTATTTTGACACTGACAGACATGGTGGTTGGAATTTGCAAACAGCCTGCACTCTCTTGCTGTTTGTGGCTACCCTTTTAGATTTGCGATATGTCTGGAAATGGTGGGTTCTGGCATAAAATGTCATGAAAATATTACATCACCAATGTATACCATAATTTCAGAATATTTTTGAATACTTGAGGGAGTGCATATCCATATGGAATGGGAGTTCTGAAAAAAGAAAAAGAAGTTGGGAGGGAGAGAAATTTGAAAGGCAGATGCATACAAAGAAGTGAATACCATTAGTCCAACACTTTTCTCCCCAAATAATAGCAGTACTACTAATAATAGGTGTTCATAAAGTGTCCCTCTTTTCCTGCCCAGGTGGGATGCACTCTGTCAAAAATTCACAGTAAAATTGTGTTAAAATACAATAACAGGTGCTACACACTTGTGACGAATTCTAGAGGTTTCTTTTCATTTTTTAATACAGAATATTTTGGGAACACATATTTTCATTTGAGAGGACCAACTTTCCCTGTAAACAGAGAAACATGCAATAACTTGTCAATAAGGTAAAATTTTTACAGTGAAATTGCCATGATTTTTTTCTTTCCCTTTATATATTCTTGCGTATCTAAGTGGAAACAATGTGAGTTCTAGTTTTTGAAGAAAGAAATGAAGTACAAAATGACTGGCTGAAGAGGAATAGTCCCTATGATTTAATTCTCCACAATGTAACATACTGGCTAACTGATTAACCTTACCAGCAGCCTGCCTCCCTGACAAGTTATTGCTCTGGAAATGAATAGAGTAAAAGACAAAGCTTTTCATCTTAGAAGGAATGCTGATTCAGAATTTTTCAATGGGAAACTGAAATAAACAGATCATGTATATAATCAACGGACATGCAGATATACGCACATATAATATATAAACACGGACAACATGTTTGATTAGCTGCATGCCCATTTATATATAGTGTGTGTGCATTTATATATATATATATATATATATATAGTGTGTGTGTGTGAATTTCGTATCTAAGATCTTTATATGGTAGGTGGATGAAGAAATATAGAGGGTTTTAAAAAATAATCTATCAAAGCTTCCAATGCATTCTCAGTAAGGCATAGTCTGTTTTGACTGAATGCTTTTGATGACATTTCCAGACTGTAAAGCACACAACTGGGATTTTTCTGTGTGTTTGTTTTAAAAATAGAACAAAATGTGAAAGCATAAAGAATGGGACGTGAGCAATGACCAGTCTCAGTCACTTGTACAGCTCTGCCACACTCTGCAGAACAAACAGCTATTAAACCTGAGCACACAAAGCATGTAGTAGGTTTAGTAATGACAAGCAGTGTCAGCACACTATAATTAACATAGGGTGGTATAATTTATAAGGAATATACCATGTGGTTTAACACCAACGCAGAAGGAGGGAGGGAGGGGAAGAATCAATTGTTAGTCTGCAGAATCAAAAGTGGCTTCTATCACTGGATGTAAACATCTTATTTTTTCAAATGCTCTTTAATTTTTTTTTTATTACCAACAAAAGGCCTCTGTCATTTTGAGTTAATGCAGTGCCAGGCAAGAGTGTGTCATGACGATGACCTCTGTCCTTGTGCCACCATATTAATCTGAAAGGGAAAGTCTCAGCAGACTGTTTTTACTGTACATAATTAAGCAATTCTGAATGCTCAGTGAAACTTGAATGGTATGGCATAGAGCCTGGTAATATGACAGTTAATGAGATGAGACTTACATTTATTCTGCCTCTATAATAAGTGAAGGCTTTTTGCTTTCAGACTGAGGACAGACAGAGACCTGAAGACTTCATTAATAATGCTAAGGTCAACAAAAAGGGGGCTGTTCTGTGGCTCTCTGTTTTATGACTGTCTCCAAAAAAAAGAGATACTACTTAATTATATTTATTCAGTATCTGTAATAGGCTATGACATCTGCATTCATGGTGGAGTGGACAAGAAAAGAGACATTCAAGAAAACTAGTAACAAGAAGGGGGATGATTTATATTGCTTTACATTTCTTTCAGAGTCCAAAATAGTCATAAACTGGCAGCAATTACTTAACTAAATCCATTCTGTATCTGTAATAAGCAGATAATTTTGCATTCTGAGGACAAGAAAAGGAGCACTGAGAGAAAATACCAATAAAAGACTGTTTGTGTTGTAGCTCTTTCTTTGCTTCGCAAGCGCACACACACACACACACACACACACTTTCTGAATGACATTGCTCCATGGGCAGAAAATTCTATTACTTCTGTTGGGTGTTTGCAGCCATGTGACCTTTGCATTGCTAATATTAAAATTCTATTTTGGCTTCCCCATGGAATTACACCATTAACAACCCAGAACAGGGAGCATATTGCAAAAAATGTATTCATTTGGATGAAAAAGACTGCAGATTAATTTTGGTACACACAGCCTCTTTTTAGGTAGAGTGAGTGTCATGAATCTGTTTCTGAATGAGTATTTCCATAGTATTAACCCTGAAATCTGTGCACTTGGTTTTCTTGAAATTTCTTTGTGGATTTGGGGAATTGTCCATTCGGGGACAGACATTCTGCCATGAGACTTAGGTGACCAATCCCACAGCAAATAAGTGTACTGAGAGCAAGACTGCACTATACTAGACACTATACAAATATACAGTAAGAGACACTCCTATTGCATCTTTTGCACCTGACTTAACAAATTGGCAAACTGGATTCCAAAAAATTATGTTTACTACATATGTACCAATGTGCCATTCCTAGCTACATTCCTACTGCTCTGCTCGCTAGGCTTCTACAACGTAAAATACAATGAGTTCCACTAGACTGATTAAAAATTATTTAAAAGGGACACCTACCTTCTGTAAATACACTACCCGATCCCTACTTCAGAAGGTTACAGTATGTATAGAAAAAAACCCCAAAGGGTGAGAGAGAAAACAGGGATAGAAAAGTGAAGCGAGCTGCCCAAGGTCAAACAGCAAGTCAGGGGTGGAATAGAAACCAGGTGTCCTGAATTTCAATCTAGTATCTAATTCACTGGACCATGCTGCCTCGTGTACATAACTTTTGTCATCACATTTTCTAAAGATGCAAATTGTACAATTTAAAAACCAGCGCATTTCAATGCCTTGAGCTATTTACAAATCTGTCAATGCCTGACTTGCGAATTACTTGGGGAGATTGGTCTTTACTAATCACAATTAATTAGTGATCAGAAGTTCACCATAGGAGAGCAAAAAGAGTTCCTACTGTGCCCTTCACTCCAAAAGCAGATATAGGCATGTGGTTCTGTTCCTTTGAGAATTGTTCTGTTTTGTATTTTTCTTGGATTGCAGGATGTTTTGGCAAAGGATCAGGAATTGCATGACTTAAGAAATACCCTCTATTATGTAATGACTTCAATAATTCATTTTATTTCAAAGTCAATTCTGTAATTGGATAGAAAACATCATATGTTATTTTGTGTCATACAAGCAACCAAGGTTTTTAATGACACAGACATGATTTTTTCGACAGTGGGACTGTATGCAGAAGCTCAGACCTGAGATGAAACTCCTATTGGTGGCAATGGAAGTTTTACTTGAGAATGGGCTGCAAAACCAGGGTCAGTCTAATATTTATTTATATTCCACTGACACTACATATACATTTCAACAAACACTAATTCCCTCTCTCATTGAAGATATTTTTTTATTATTATTTTAACAGCCACAAACAGCAAGTGAATGGGATGGGGATTGAGGATGTTTTGTAATTCTTGCAAGGTTAATTGCACTATTTATAGATCTAACTGTAAAGGAAAAAAAGCCCTCAGCATGACCCTCCAGGGTCAACATAGTAATAGCAACCTAAATGGAGCTCTGACCAGTCATGAATTACTGTCTGTGATACTGAGAATGCTGACAGTTCTATCACAGCACTGTTTCAGTAGAGAACTCCATATATTTAAAGCGCTGATACTGTTTTCCCTCTAAATGACAGGCATGACAGATGGGCCGAAAGCACTGCAGACGTTTGAACAAGGAAATAGAGAGGGAGCCTGCTGGAAGCAGGGCTTCACGCAGCCAGCCGCAAATGATGAATAGAGTGTGATTGTGTCTGACAGGTAGTAATATAACTATTCATTCTCCACAGAACACCTGGAGCACACTATATTAAATGGTACAAGATGGAGAGATTCTGTGACAGGAATAGGAAGTGTGAATCCCATGCTGAGTTTAGGTACAGCAATATAAAAGGTCAAGGGTCATGCAATATAAACTGCCTCAGAGAACACTCTAATTAAATTATTTGCTTCCTAAAAGGTGTCTCATGTTTTGCTGACCTGTTTTCAGGATCATTATTTCAGCATGGCTGAAATGAAAGCAGCAAATGCCTCTTTGCTAACGAATGCTATTTTATTTTGCATTTGGATGGTCACTGGTGTTGTCATTATTATATGTCACTGAGCAGGAGTGGGGAAGAGTTGAAATCCCTATTAATAGACCTAAAATCAGTGTGCTGTTTGATGTGTAATGTCTGTGAAGCTTTTAGCTGATTTTATTTTTAGGATGTACTGGGCCAAATTCTGCACTGGTGTAATAGCCACTAAAGTCAATAGTCAGTGCACTTGTGGGAGTTGTGGTGTATATAGCTATGTATCTGTGGTGATTTTATGTTTTATGTACTAAATCTTCAAATTTCTAGAAATTTGCTCTCTGCTGCAGGAAGCTGCTGTTTTGTGCTGCCTATTAAGAGACAGACTCACTGTTCTCTCTCAGGGAAACTTTATTTTTGCTTATTCTTGTTTTATTTTCCCTGGCTCTAAAATAAAACATTCACATGAACAGTAAATAATTGCTCTTTGTGTATAAAAAAACAAAACTTCAGAGTAGAATTTTTACATTAATTGGAGTTGGGCTTGAATAACTCAGAGCATAATTTGGACTGTTTATATTAGAGGACATTTTCCAGGCAGCAATAGTTTAAAACTTAAAAAAAAGAAGTGTTTTAAAACATTCATTTGGCATTTTAAAACTATTTAGTAGGTTTCCATGATGATCTATGTATAGTCTTACCAGAATTTGACTTTTTAATATAATTTTGATGGATAATATCAATGTTTATTTTTAAGCATTAAGGGGAGGATGTCAGACAATGTGTTTGTGGGGTGGGGGGGGTGTTCAGACAACAATTCTTGAATGTTGACTATATGTTAACTATATGTTTTAAGACTATAGATGTTTAGCTTAGAAAATTTAATCCTTCATAACTGTTAAAACACAAATTGTCGACATCATACATCAAAATACACAAAGTAAATATCTGTAAATCAAACTCTAATGGGGTCTCAAGCAGCATTTTTTATTATCAATGGAAATATTTTTTAGCGGTTTGTGTGCGTATGGTAAAATTGACATTTACTGACATTTGCAGATAAAAGTCTAATCCTACCAGGCTCATGTATGTTTGAGAGTGTTTATTTGCAAGAATGGCAGCATAAAGTGAGTCTTGCTAATGATCAGAGAAGTAGTTGTTTATGTGAAGCTTTGCACCAGAAGTGCGCATGCTGGTGCTTAGTCAGAATTTAGCAGGACTGACACTGGCATTTTTTTAAAAAGTGTATTTTTGTCCTTTGTGATGGTTTTGTGACTGTAGAAACTGTCACCCACAAGAGGGTCAAAGTTTTGCTTTTGAAAATGCAGTCACCTAATGCATATGTAATTAACACTCTTGATTGTGTGAATGAAGCTTTTCCATTTGCAAATGTAAGCTGAGTGGCAGAGATAAAACATGATCTCACGAATTTAGCATGACACAGTTTACAGAGGCTCACTGAAAACCTGGCTCATACTGTCATGGTCAGAAGTACTGCTTTCAAGGTTGACATACCTGACACTGAGTACTTGAAGTAGAGCTGGTAAAAAGCAGTTTTCAAAATCAAAATATTTCATGGGAATGTGTAGATTTGATAACACTTTTGTCTGGAAAAAATCTAAATGAATTCCCTGTGGAATGGCAATTCTGGTTTTAACCAGCTCTAACTTTAAGACCATGCTGGCCACTTATAGTTTGGAGGTATGTCTGATATTCAGAATACTTGACCTCTTTGTAGATTTCAAGCATTGCTCTGTTTTTCTTTTCTGAACTGTTCTGTTTTAATTTCTAGTTGCAACAGTTTATTATTGCACTCCAAAAGCTTGGCTTCTGTGATAGTTGTTATAGAGACTGAAGATGGATGACTTTATTAAATAATATACTCATGCATTCTGACAATTATTTTAGACATCTTATGCAAAATAATCATCAAACTCATATTTCTAAAAGTACAGTGTCATGAGTCCTGACATTTCTCCAAATGTCCTTGGGAAATGAAATACTTGCTTGTTGATTTAACATGGAAGAATGTTCACTAGCTTTCTTCTCAAATTAGTTTTGCTTGTCACTTTCTTTATTCACAGACTCCTCTGACTGCATCAGTCACTATGTCTGTGATTATTTAAGAATCTCTTCTGAAAGCGGAGGCACCAGACACTTTTCTCTTTCACTCTCTTATTTCATTTTCTTCACTAATTTAACCAATGAAAGAAAGACTCAAAAGAGAGGACTGCAGCAAAGGTGAAACTTTTATGCTGCCGGATTTCTTTGCAAAGAAAAATTGGAGTTTTAAGTGTCTCTTTTTAATGAGAGCAGAATGTATACAGAATAGATCTATTCATCCTTTCTTAGTCCACTGCAAAGTGAAGACACTGTTCTTGTACATCTTGGCAAAGGTTTTGGCCAGAACATTAACACATTTGGCCTTTGTGGGTTGGCAAAGGCATTAGTACTATTAGCTAAGTCTGTCTTCTTCTTACCACATGGTTGAACCTGTCTGGGATGATTTCCTCCAAATGGTTTAGCAGCTTCTTTGTCAGATGGTTGCTGCTTACTCATTTATTGCCCGAGGCAGTGTCTTTGACTTTGTTGCTGGCTAAATAAAAATTCCCCAGACCATAAGAAATGGCCTAAACAAATAAATAAAATAAATCAAGCCTGTCTGGCACACAGTCATGAGTTTGGTTTTTAAAAAGCAAACAAAAAAAGTGTTCTAAATTTGCAAAGTTCAGAAGAGACTCAAATTTCTGTCTTCCAGTCACTGTGGGGATGCTAGTATATGTGTTTATATATTAAGGTTGCACCTAATTTTAAGAAATTGTCTGTTTAGTTTATAGATTCATTCACTACCTAGTTTATGTAACTGCTTACTCTGTAAACTAATCAGAAGCACTCGCATGTAATGTATGTTTGCTGTTTCCCTAAATAAGAAAAGAGAGATTTCTGACTATTTTGCAAAATAAGGAAAGTGGGCTTTGTACAAAACGGCCAGCCAACCTGTCTTTCAGAGCAAGAAAGTTGGCCAGGTGACTTGAATGGGATGTGAGAGCAATTGCAGCTTTCCATGAGCAGGACCTTAATTAGTAAAGAAAAAAACAATAATGTGATGCCTGATACACAAACGGATTTTCGATTCCCCTCTCAGTGTTTGACAATTCCCATTAGGGTTGAGGGAGTTATGGGTATGATGACTCAAGAAAATATATTTGACAAATTTGCTTTCTTTTATAATTGTTTCAAAATGCAGGTGTCAGGAATGTGTTCAGACTATGCAGTGTTGTCAGTATAATCTTATTGTATTTGAGGGAACTGTCATTTGGGATCCATAGTTTGGCCTTTTATATTGAAAAACATGTACTCTTTCAGTTTTAAAATGATTAAACTAAGTCACCTGAGTGTATGGCAATGGACGCCAATAGACATTTTAAGCAAATAAAATGCAAACTAAACAGCTCTTCACTGTAGGGATGAATTTTTGAAAGACATTGTGGCTGTACGTGGGTGGAGGAGCAACTTTCAGCATCAGGGCTTACGTTTGTATATATAGAACAAAAGCCCCAAATAGGGTCACCTTCTGCCCATGGACAAATAGTTATGTGCAACTTCTATTAAAGTCAGTCCTGCCCTCGGTGGTGCATACACTTCAAACCAAGCTTACCCCTTTCTTAGAGTATGGCTGTTCAAGATTTTGCTCTTAGTTTGCACTTGACTGTCTGTCAATCTGTCAATATCTATAGACATTATCTCCCGTGAGAGAGCTATTTTAGTGCTATTTTGGTCTATTCCCTAAAGCTATAAAAAGAAAAAGTAAGTTCTAGCATCAATATCTCTTACTGTATGTGTCTAAATTTAAGGTATATCTGTGTAATAAATCACCACACATATAGTTCATTTATATAATATCCAGTCAGCCACTAGAAAAGATGCGAAGTGATTCAAAGTAATTTCCATTTGCTTTCATTTTAGCAGCCCTGCAAGATAATCATATGAAACTGACATGATGTCACCTAAGAGAGAACCTTTAAAGTTGATCATACTGATATTCAGATCTCCAATATGTGTAGAACCTGACAGGATGTCTTTGAATAAGTTTCTAGTTCAATTTCATCTTCATTTGTCTCTGAATGGGGTGCTAAGGTGTCTTGAGCGCATTCTCAATAATTTTATAATAAATACAGTAGACTATTGGAGTTTGACTAATGGAGAAGGCAGAGTAGCCTAGTGGACAGCGCACTGGAATGCGACTCAGGAGTCTGGGGTTTTATTCTCAGCTTTGCTACTAGCATCCTGAGTGAGCTCAGGCAACACTCTTAACTGCTATGTGCCTTGGTTTCCCTATCTGTAAAATGGAGATAATGGTATTGACCTCTTTTTGGATCTACTGTGCTTATTTAAGAGCTGGGTATTTATTATGAATAGTTTAATTTTGTATATGTCCATGCAGGGTATTTACATGTTGGTGCTGTCTTTTCTATCTCTTTAGGCATTTACATGCTTCCCATCCCTATAGTGTCTGAGCATCTCCTAATTATTTAAAGGTAGAAATAACAGTATCATTTTATCCGTCTTCCTTCCAAGGCTGGAAGATTAAAGAGATTACTTTATAGGGTGTACAAAGAACCGAATAAGGAAAAGCAAAGATGGAGAAATAAATTTTGCATTCAAGGCTGTAGTCATTCTTGCATCGTATGAGGCAAGTTCTAAAATCTAGGTCTACTTCCTGTGAAAACTCTTTCCCCACATTACTAAACCTCCTTTAATGGCCTTTTGTGGTTCGGTAGAATGTAGTGATCATGGTCATGGAGGAAGGTGTTCTATTAGGTAATAAAGGCAGAAGTAGTCCCTGGGTAACTACAGGTCTATCCTATAGAGTGTTTTGAATATTAGGACAGAGATCTTAAACAGAATTGTTCTGTTTCAGTGGTGCTGGCCACTTCTTGTCCCCTTCTCTTTATACCAAGTTCCTGTACTACTGTTCTCTTCCTGCTCAGCAGGGAACTCAGGGAGTGAGTTGGACCTTTTAATAGCGAATGTCTCTAGCCTGGCTGGTACTGGAGCCTGATCAGCCCTTTAATCCAGAGGAATAATGGGGAATGTACTTCCAGATCAAATGACAAACGCTTGTGTGACTATCAGGACTATATAAAGAGCAGCCTATGGTTCTATCAGATGGAGGGAGCGAGAGATCTGCAAGGAGGAAGAAGATGTTAATGGAGAGACCTGCATGGAGTTGGAGGCTGGATGATGAGGTGAGGTGAAAACTGGTGAAAGATTCTTCACAAGAAGGGCTAGGGAAGTGCTGAGTCCTGAAAGGAGTCTGTAGAAAAAAAAGCCTGTGAGGAGGCAGGATTTAGGACTCCAGTGAGAGTGATACAAGAAGGAGAAGGCCTGAGGTAATATAGCACTGGCATGAGTGAGAAAAATCAGTATTTGGTCAGTCTTTATGAAGAAGCCTGGAACTGGAGGCTTCCAGTGAGGGAGGAAGGAAGGAAGCCCTCACTTGAATCCTTCCACATCAGAGTGAGGAACTGTTGAGCCTGGAGAAGGGAAAGACTTTTGGATTATGTCCTGTGATAAGGTAAATGGTGGTTTGGGAAAGGCCAAGGATATTACTACTTGGGGTTGCCCTGACCCTGCATTAACAGAGTAGGAGGACTGCTGAGGGCTGGAAGACTCATATATTTTGGATTGTTTTATAACAAAACTCCTGAGGTTTGGCTTGATGGTTACATCACAACAAAGCACTAAATTGCTCATGCTATGGGGGAGGCATTAGGCTGGAATGGTGAAGCTGAGGCACAGACATGTGACCTGACCCCAGAGATGTAAGAGACTTGTTTATACTCAGAAAGACTGAAGGATACAAATACTTAGACTCTTGAGATATGCTATTTATCCCATTCCTTGTTCTTGTAATCTGTATTAGTAAAATGTTTTAAATCTTTCAAATGTTTTGCTTGAAAGAGGCAGATATGAAGAATTTACTTATCATAACCCACAGAAGGTCAAAATCCTACTTGCCTTCTTCATTCTAGAAGTGCCATTGGAGGAAGTACTCTCATAAGTACTCCTGTGAATAAAGTGAACAGAATGTGTAGCGCATGTTCATATGAGGTGACATAGACTGAAAAAGATATAAGTGGACTGGTGGAGAGGAGTTGAACTTTAATTACCTGCTCTTTTGACTGCTCAGTCTCTGACATGCTTCACCTTTATTTCCTGAAAAGCCTAGCTTTGAAATATAGGTATCTTCTCAATATTCTCTGTGATAAAAATCAATACCTATATATCTTTTAGCTTCTCTGCAAAGTCTCAGATACTACTGTGATGAGTGCAGTATAAGAATCTACATAGAATAGAATTTATCATTCTTTGTTGCTGCCTTTATTCTAATGTAATCTAGGAAATCCATTAATCTCATTCAGACATCCCACTGCTGATAAGATTAAATAATTTTTGAATGTGTTTTTCTGTCCTGGTCTTTTTGCCTGTTAAATTTCTCCTCTACCCTCCTAATTTCCATCTTATATTTTACGTATGATGTCTTCTGTAGGATTCACTTGAGCTAGGTTTGTATTTTTGGCAATTTACCTGTTTGGATTGCATAACTTTTTGAATCTTGCTTTTTACCCTTACTAATTTTTTTCTTGCTTTCCTGCTTCATTTTTTGTTTAAGGTTTTGAATCTCTTCTGGGACTTCTTTATGATACATCTTTATTGAAATCTTGCAATTTTTTCAGTTTGGCTTTTAATCTTCTTCATTAGCTCCCTCAGCTATAATTCAGTATAACAGTGTTATTTTTAGCATGATTCATCCCTTGAAAATGACTAATTATGTTGTGGTCACTATTACTTAGGGGATCATCTGCAGACACCTCTTGAACCAACTTCTGTATGTTACATAGAACTAAGTTCATGATAGCCTCTCTTCTTGTGTGCTCTAGGTCTAGGTATTCCAAGAGACAACCATTTACAGTGCTGCTTTTCTAAACTGCGTCCCCAGGTACTATTTAACCAGTTTTTGTGCAGATCATCCTTATTACTGTTTTATTGGACTTAGTTGCCTCTTTGATCTACCTCAACATTGTTCACTCTTCTGCCTTTTTCTATCTTGGAGGTCAGCCATATAACACTCCTAAAATATTAATATTCTTATTACTTGGAATTTGTATTCTTACTGGTCCTCTTCATTCAGGAATATATTTACAATTAGAAAATTACCATGACAGTGAATTACTAGGTCTGTAGTTATTTAGCTTCCTTTCTAGATGATATGATATTAGTGAGTATTTCTGATAATCCCATAATAGTTTAATTGTCATTTCTGAATTTGATGGCTGTAGAGACAATAGTTTGTGTGATTTTTACATTTGGGGATGCTTTTATCTTTCGACCTTTCTGAAGTGGCATTCATTGTTCAGAGAGTATGCTTGGGATCTGAATTTAGTTCATGGACTGTAAATAAGAGACATCACTAAAGTCCATAATCAGCTCATTAACATTCTGCTCATGCAAGCCAGTGTGAGTACAATTTTCAATGGCCTAATGTGACAGGTAATCATAAATTAGTATTTGCTTTAAAACAACACCAGATTACATAGCCTGCATTCTTAGAGAGAATAATTTAGTAAGTAGTACAGCTCTATAATGAAGTGGGATCTCATTAAATAGATGCTATCTACTTCAGTGAGCTACATAAGCAGCAAACAAACCAAATGGAAATGTTTCAACAAAACACTGCAGTCAGCCAGAACAAGTTCAGGTTCATTTGTTGTGGCACCATCTACGGGAATTAGTCACAGTAATAATTAACTAGTACCTCGCTAATTTATCATTTTACATTTTATTGAATTTGCATAATGTGGTGGTTTTCACATCTTTGGTTACATTTAAATGCTCTCATTTATGTATATCTCTCTCCCCCATGCAAGAAAACTGTGGGTGATTTTAAGACTTATCAAAGTATTAGGATTCAGCATTTGGCTAGTGATGTCCTGACTGCTCAGTTCACACATTTAAAACCTCTTTTTCTGATTCGTATGTTAGATCTTGGCATTGGTATGCCAGTAATGAGCATCCAGAAAAATGTCCAATGAAAGGCTGAGAATATAAATATAAAATATAATTTTTAATGCACCTAGGTTGACTGCACCACAACTAAAGGGGGGCAGAATTTGTCTGGGCTTACCCAAAGAAGGGCAGCTCTGCTTTGTGGTTGGGATGCGGGGAGGGGTGGAGAGGAAGGTCAGAAACTGCTACAAAAGGTGCTTGGTGGTCAGCTTTGCAGCAATGACTCACGCCCCTCCCCATCCAGGAATGTGCATAAAGATAAGAAACCTGTGTCCAACCAGGAAGGAAGCCAGCACCCACCCTCCCTCCCCTAGTGCAGGCAAATGGCAGGCTAGGTTAGGACCAGCTGTGGGCATTACACTAGTGGCCCCTTTTAAAGGGGGGCTGGGAAGGAATTTGCCCACACCACCAAAATTGGCTTCGACAGGAGTGTTGGTTTTTTGGGGTTTTTTTGCCTTCCTCACAGTGGGTGTGAAGATGGACCTTTTCTGGTGACTAGAAAACATGGTAGGCCTTATGTCGCAACCTATTTTGTAATACTGGGCAGATGTTCAGTGCAGGTACTCCATAGGGAGGGCAGCCAGTGACTAGATAAAGGGCCTAGTAAAGGACTTAAAAGGAGGTGCTGGGTGAAGAAACAGAATGGGGGAGAGGTTTCAGGGACTCCTATGATTGGTACAGCAGGGAGCTACCTCCGCCCCACTGCCTCTGTTCTCATAGCCCTCTTTAACCCTCTTACAAGGCTGGTGGATGGTAAGGTCCAAGTCATGGGTGGGCTGGGAGACCTGGATGGAAACAAAGTGGGAGCTGGTGAAAGTCCTGGAGAATTGATTTGAATAAGCATGGATTTGCCTGCACTGTGCATTTTATCTGCCGGATAGTTCCAGACATCTATATATTAAAACACATAACAAGTGTCCTGTCCTTCTTGCGGACAAGACAGTAGAAGCACTCAGGTAGGAATAATGACTAAGTATCTAACATTTCTGGGATTAATGCACTGGAAATTAGTATAGGATACCTTTTCAGTACGTGGGATGGCCAGGTTAACAATCCATTTGAACAGGACTTCATGCATAATTTTAAAAGGTCAGTATTAGTTTTGCAGTGCATTATGTGAAAAGGGCTTTAGAAGATCTGCAATTGCTAGAGAACAACAGTGCTTTATAGAAGCATTGCACTTAATATGAAAGAGATTAAACATGCCTAACAACCAAATGTTTTTAAAAATGGATTCTATTCTGGGTACAGAAGGCTCTGGTATTATCAACAGATATTCCAAACTATCCAGTAGTGTGTCTGAGCTGAAGCTATTAAAATATATGTAAATTAATTGTCTGAGTGAATTTTTATATTGGATTGTGGCTCTGATTTGGGTTTCCACCTGTCTTGTTTTTAATCAGCCTGGCTGAATTTTGTATTGCCTTTTTGATTAAAAGATTTAACATGGCATAGAATTTTGATCCCTTTGATAGCCCAGTTATATTGTTAACCTTGAAGAGGTGTTTGTTTTTTCTATCCTCCCACAAAGCTCTTAGCAACATAGACACTTGCCTAAAATTACTTTTTTTTTAGATGTAGTCCACCATAACCTTTGTGATCTCTGTATATGAATATGGATAGAACAGATGTAGGAGTTCTGTTCTTGTATGGTAATTAGTCATACCTGGAATCTTAAATCATTATGCATGGGTGGCTGAGCTGCCTCGTGTTGTTTGGTGAAAGGAAAGGAAGAATTCAGACAGCATAAACGGCCAACTAAGAATAACAAACTGTATATTAAGGAATAACTAACTTTAACTGAAGTCAGCTGGTAATGATCAGACTAGAGATTTTCTAGGAAACCAAAATGCATGCTTGTGACTAAGGGTACAGCTACATTACCCACCAGATTGGCGGGTAGCGCTCGATGTATCGGTGGTCAATTTATCGCGTCTCATCTAGACGTGATAAATTGATCCCCGAATCGATTCCTGTACTCCATATTAGCAAGAGGAGTAAGCGGAGTTGGTGGGGGAGTGGCTTCAGTTGACTCACCACCGTGGGGATGGCCAGGTAAATCAACCTAAGGTACTGTGACTTCAGCTACGATATTCACGTAGCTGAAGTTGCATATCTTAGGTTGACACCTCCCCCATCCCCTCCGTAGTGTAGCCCAGCCCTAAGGTCTAGTGTCAGAGCCAAACTCTCACTTCTCTATTCTTTCAATAAGGGCTTGTCTACATGAGGACATCTAGGCAAATTAATCCAAACTAAGTGAAGGTGTGAATTTGAAGTAGATTAGTTAAACCGCATTAAAACTTCAGCGTGAACACTCTCATTTGGAATTAGGTGGCCTTAATTTGGTTAACCTTAATTCACTTCCAAAATCATCAGCACCAAAAACACATATAGTCTACTAAGAACTGTAGAGACAGCAAGAGTGACCATATTGATAGTGTCACACTAGGCATTGTGTAGTGAAATTCCCAGATCTGGCTCAATCCTGTGAGAGCTGAATTTCTGGGGCAGTCCTAAGAGCTGTGCCAGGTAGGATCAGGGAATGCACCCCTTCACTCCTCAATGGAGAGTTTGAGAGCACGGTGTGCTGAAGTATTTTTGTCCATCCTGGTGACATGGCCAAAGAGCATGAATATAGGGAGTGACTGAAAAAAGGTCAGATCGTTGTGATATTCTGACATTTTGCATAGTCATCCACTTTATGCTCAGGATTTGACTCAGCACATATGGAATACCTCTAGCTGCTCTGTGTCTTCATGCAAGAGGATGATTTTGACCAGTCTAGAAATATAGATAGTACATAGGTTTGATAGATCCTGAAATTTGTCTCAGCATAAAGATGTTTTTGTGCCCACAAGCAGGACACGGACTTCATCTAGGAGGTGGTGAGATCTGTTCATCGAAGAATATCTAGTTTGCTGCAATTGTTTGAACTCTGTTTGCAGTCCAGGTAGATGAACTCATCAGTGTTCTCCATGGTAGTTGAGCCCATCTTCATTGGGGTTCTGATGGCCCTGCTCCCAGGTTCTGGACCTTAATTGCACAATGAATTAAGCTAACCCAAATTAAGGCCCCTTTAATCTGGACCCCATCCTGAAAAATCTTTCCTGAACTCCTTCTTCTGGCTTTCTAATAACCCCAAACCACTCCAAGCTCATCAGACATAAGCGTGCCACAGACCAGGACTCACCAACTCAAAATGTCAGCCGACTTTGCCAGAACAGATACAAAACCTGCAGACATATTGCCATTGCTAAAGTGATCAACACTCCCCCGCACAATGCGTCTTTCAAGATCCATGCTTTCAAGATCCGTCCTACACATGCTTATCATAACATGTGGTGTACCTCATTCAGTGCACTCAATGCCCTTATAGCAACTATGTGGATGAAACCAGACAATGACTATGCTCTTGAATGAACTCACATAGGAAAATGACAAAAGACAAAAATACCACCACCTGTGGGTGAACACTTTCCAAAAAGTGATGACTCTGTGTATCTGACCTATTAGTCTTCATCCTAAAAGGAAACCAGCACAACACTTTCCAAAGATGAGCCTGGCAGCTTAAATTCATAGCTTTTCTAGACACTAAAAATCATGGTCTTAATAAAGACACTGGATTTATGGCTTATTACCACAATCTGTAACCCTGTAACCCCACTTTTTGTCCCATGATTACAGGGATGTTAACGGGTCACTTCACCTTGAATTCATACTAATTATTTATGCTAACTTATCCGTTTAATCTTGTAGTTAGCTGTGACTCTTAATACCTTCCCCAGACCTGAAGAAGAGCTCTGTGTCGCTTGAAACTTTGTCTATCTCACCAACAGAAGTAAGTCAAATAAAAGATACTACCTCACAAATGTGTGTCTAACATCCTGGGGCTGACATGGCTACAATAACACTGCATACATATTTTTGTATGTCTACCTGGAAAGCATGATGGAGGGATGAGCATTTTTCAAACAAAAAGAAAGTAAGTTCTTCTAATTACATTTGGGGATTTGTGATGTCTTGCCTCATTTGATCAGAAACGTAGTTGTTGAATATAGGGATGCACAATAAATGTTTCTTTGTGTCTGTAAAATCAATCAAAAGCACATTTGTATTGTGGATGTTGACTTGTTAGAAGGTCTAATGCGTGAATAAACTTCTTGGCAAAGGCAAAATTGAATTGATTACTAGACTTTTTTTTCTTCAAATTTAAAAGGCACAAAATATAATTGTGTGGCATTTCAGGCCAAAAGTCAAGAAAAAACAATCTCTTCAAGCAATTTGAGATGCTGACCAGCCCTGGTCAATCATATTAAACTAATGATTAATAGCACACATACTGTTTAGATAGCAAACTCCTTTCCATGATCATTTTAAAATATTTGTATGGCACAAGGTCCAGTTTTTCAGAGCATGTACTTCTCTGGAGTGAGAGCTGAAAGTTAGAACTATTTTTTGTTTGTTTTTTTCTCATTTTAGACTGATATTAGGATTATTTGTAGGTGGCACAGGTAGTGATGACTGTAGTTAATGTTGCCCAATACATTCAGGTAGACCATATTTTCAGTTGCTTATAACTTTGCCAAACTTAAACCATTCAGGTTTTCCATTCTGGATGCTGCTTCAAGCTGATTTTTAAAGTTTCAGCTAAAACACTTCAACCATTCTGAGAATGAGGTTGGGGAAAATATATTGTTTTGCCCATGTTAAAATAAATTCTTAAAAGTGTTTCATTAAGAAGTGCTAGTACTCCCATGCTCTGGAGTAGAGACTTGAAATTAGGTTTGTGGGGGGGTTGCACTAGTGAGGGGGATGTTTTTTGCCTTCCCTGGTAAAGAACAAAACAAAACACTACCCAATGTGATCAGTGTTATAAGCCTCTGAAAATCCCAGTTTGCACATGCTCAGTAGAAACTTTTTAGAGCTTGGCAGCACATTCTCCAATGATTCCATAGGCACTGAGCCCTCTCCTTCCACTCATAGATCCTACATGTCAACTAGACCACACACACACACACACACACACACACCATTCCCACAGGTGACTGAGCCTGCTCCATCCTAAAGATGCAGGAGTCTATATGTGATAGACGTCTATAAATCATGAATGATGTGGAAAAAATAATTAGGGAAGTGTTATTCACCACTTCACATAACGGAAGAACTCGGGATCACCCAATGAAATTAATAGGCTGCAGGTTTAAAACCAACACAAGGAAATACTTCACGCAACGCATAGTCAACCTGTGGAACTTGTTGCCAGGAAATATTGTGAAGGCCAAAAGTATAACTCGGTTAAAAAAAGAATTAGAAAAGTTCATGGGGGATAGGTCCATTGATGGCTATTAACCAAGATGGACAGGAGTGCAATCCCGTGCTCTGGATGTCCCTAAACATCTGACTGCCAGAAGCTGGTACTGGATGACAGGTGATGGATCACTCAGTAACTACCCTGTTCTGTTTGGCATCAGCCACTGTTGGAGGATAGAATACTGGGTTAGATGGAGCATTGGTCTGACCTGGTATGGCCATTCTTATATTCCTGAGAGCTGAGTGAAACTTCCCCATCAATTGCTCCCGTCAGCTGTTGGGTACAAGGGGGGCGGGGGTGCACTATGATACTGGGGTCTGGAACTGAGAGCCGGGACACTGTCTCTCCTGGGTTCTTGGTGTTCTCCCTGACATGCAGTGGGAAAGGGGGAAGTAGCAGAAGGGTGAGGAACTGGGGTGGGAGTTGTTAGCAACTCACCCCTCATTCATTCCTTGGACCATTCATCTTGTGCACTGAATGAGGCAGGCATTCTGTGGAAAAAAGTAGTATGTGATTATGTAATTCATATTCATAAGGGGCTGGATTAAGATTGCACACAACTATCTTAATACTGACATTTCCTCACTTTTGAGTGCTTGACTTTGCAACCTTAGTGTTCTTTTAAAACGTTTTCCCCGGGATGTAATAAATATATATTGTGATTAAGGTGTAGAAACCTCAAACGTGGTAACCAATGCTTAGGAGGAGCACTGAGCCCAATTAGGCCACTGGAATCACCTAGAGAACTGTTAGCCATAACTGGAGATCAAACCCAGCTGGGGACTAGCTCTGTCTTCATAAAGGAAAGAGCACATGGAAATGAAAACAGGACTTGGAGGGAACTTGGGTGAGGAATGTTTCCTCTCTTGGGCTAAAAGCTGAGAAAAGCCTGAAGTTTGAAGCCAGAACCAGAGGGTCCTGAGCCAGAAGGAAGGATCTAAATTATTCTCAGTGGTACCAGATGACAGGACAAGGAGTAACGGTCTTAAGTTGCAGTGGGGAGATTTAGGCTGGATATTAGGAAAAATGTTTTCACTAGGAGGATGGTGAAGCACTGGAATGGGTTACCTAGGAAGGTGGTGGAATCTCCATCCTTAGAGGTTTTTAAGGTCAGGCTTGACAGAGCCCTGGCTGAGATGTTTTATTTGGGGATTAGTCCTGCTTTGAGAAGGGGTTGGACTAGATGACCACCTGGCTGGAGGTCCCTTCCAACCCTGATATTCTATGATTCTATTATTCATCTTTCCTGTTTCATGTAGTTTACTGATACAGCAGCAGAAATCAAAAGTCTAACATGGCATGATTCCCCATTCACCAAATCTGCTTTTTGAATATGGTTGATTCAAAATATATTGAAATCAGAGTATATTGAAATGGTCAGCTATTGGATCCATTTGGATTTCTTTCAGGGAAGTTTCTGTTGCTGTTATTACCTTTACCCTGTGTGACAAAGCTCTGAGTCTATACTTGTGGGTCCCGTGCTTCCTGGTGGATTCAGGGGCCTCAGAAACTCATCTAGGCCCTAGAGTGATCTTCCTTTCTCAGTATAATTGGCAAGAGTCACTGCCTAGTGAGTTACCTTCATCATAGGCCTGTATGGGAGGTGGAAAGCGGGGAATACCCCACAGTCTTTGTTGCTCTGTAGAGAGCAGTAAGCACAGTTCAGTCTCTTGAATGGACTGAGTCTTGCTTCTCCTCTCAAGAGGATTTCTGTAGAGTATGCAGGGAGATGGGGGGAACCCGGGTCCGCCCTCTGCTCTGGGTTCCAGCCCAGGGACCCTAATGGTAGCAGCTGTTGGTGGCTTTCCTTCCACCACTAATGCTGCTTTGATTCCCTGGGCCACTTCCCCAAGGTTCCCCCTTCCTAGCTTCACCCTTACCTCAAGCTGCTGAGAGTAAACTTCCTCTCCTCCAGCTCCTTTCTCCTTGGCTCCCCCTGAGGGGTCTGGAAAGGTGAGTTTTTAAACAGTCCGAGGGACTCCTTGATTGGCTCCACCTTTCTTTATTAACGTAACAGTCTTAACTGACCTTTTGCCAGTTAATTGGGATCAGGTGCTGGCATTAGCCTAATGACCTTAACTGGTTAATTGGTGTCAGGTGTCTTGATTGGCCTGGAGTAGCCTTTGTTTGGCTATCCAGGGAACAGGGACCTGCTCATCCTGAGGCTGATATACCTGCCTTCCAGCACTCTCTTAGAACCCTCTGGTCTGACTTGGTCACACATGTTTATATTCTTATTGTATAAGTATCTGTAAACTACAGTCATGTACATGTACTCAGTTGAGATCTGCTGACAAACTAAGTGACAATTCAGAATTTGCTGATTTCATCAAGGCAGCTGCAGCACTAGCAGTGCCTGTTAACTTCTTACATTTCTCTTTTGCAGAAAGAAAAGCCTTCAATAATAATTGACAGTTGCCACCCCTATTTGATGGTGTCTGGTTGCTGCTCTCTAGAGCTGATGTAACTTCATGTATAAAGCTGCTCAAATGCTTTTCAGATTTGGAAAGATTTGCACTCAAACCAACTTCTTTCACAGTTTAAAACAAATGGACTCTTCCATGAATTCGCTCAGAACAACTGCATTTGACATCCATTACCAAAAGGTGTGAGCATGCATGTTTTTGGACTACCAATCAATTCAATCTGTATAGAAACTGCATAGTGACAAATTCAATTCTCATACTGTCTTAAGTTATTCTAGCTGGCAAGCCATGATACAGTCTCAACCCCACTGTGTAACTTTATTAAACAATGACCACCGGTGTGAACCCGATTCCTTTCAGTCTTACAATGGGGTGGCACCTGCCTTTCGCAAGTGTGCCCCTCTTTCCCTGATGGTTTTTCAGTGGATCTTCAGCAACTCAGACCTCTAGCTGAGTCTCTCAAACTGGCCCCCATTCTGATGGAATACAGTCTCTAATTCTTGCTTACTGCCCTGGTATGGGGCTCTAATACCAAGGCTTCCTTCCTGGAGACACTGCCTTCTTTAATGGGGCCTATCTTTGTACTCTCAGTTGGTGTCCTTTTGGCAGCCCTCCCTGGGCTCACTCCTCAGCCAGAGCAGCAGGGCCCATCATGGTACCTTTGCCTGGTCTTGCTAGGTTCTGGGCTCAGTCCTGCCTGCAGTGATCTGTCCTCAATACTCCTGCTTTTCCAGTCAGGAACCCAGTCCTCCCTCTTTGCATTCCAGGCAGCAATTGACTTCTCTGCCTTCGCTTCTCCTTTTTATAGGACACTTCTGGCCCCAGATTGGCCATTCTAGCAGCCCCTCTGATGGGTTTCTTCTCTGCCACCACTCTAGGCCACATAGAGAACTTCTGGGCCTCGTCCACCCCATCACAGAGATCAATCTCATCTTCCACTGTTCTCTTAGGTCACCTTTCCTTTCATCCAGTTCTCCAGAATAGATTAAACTCACTTTGTTAAATTCATTTATCAATGTTAACTAAATACCCCCTTATACTTTCACCTATGAATTTCACCCTTGGTCCTTTTTGTTTATTTGTTTCTCTTGAGATTGTTCTGTTAAATAGCGAAAATAACCATTTCTGAGTGAATTACTTCTCTTCATGGTTGACTAATACAGAATCACAGCACAAGTTTGACAGTGTCTGAAGCTCCATTCTTTGTAGGTGTTATGCTTTCATTTTCAGGAAAATCATGGTTGCCTTTTAGAGGTGAAGTTGTAGTAATATTTTAAGACGATAATCTGTGGACACATGTTCTGGTATGTGTTGGCTCTGTGTGTTTAATCACTAAAGTTTGTCTGCTATGTTTTAAGGGTATGTCCACACTGGAATAAAACACCAATGGCTAGCCCAGGTCAGCTGACTTCAGATCGAGGGGCACAGGCTTTGGGGCTGTAAAATTGCAGTGTAAATGTTCAAGATCAGGCTGGAGCCTGGCCTCTGGGAGCTTCCCTCATAAGGCATAGGGACTGGAGCCCAAGCTTGGAGACCTCGTAAACTGGGAGATCCCAGAGCTCAGGCTCCAGCCCAAGCCTGAATGACTATACTGAAATTTTATAGCCCCACTTCCCAAGCCCCGTAAGCCCAAGTCAGCTGACCCAGGCCAACCATAGATGTCTTACTGCAATGTAGACATACCCTAAGAAAGCACTGTATTGCTTCTGTTTTCTCCTTGGTACTATTTTGACTCTGTCTGCATGTTGTTTTTTATTCCTCCAATCCTATTTTTCTAGTCACTGAAACCTCTTATTTGGAATGTGTCATCAAATTTGTTTGCTCCCAGTACATGGCACACAAAGTGGAAGGCATTGTCTGCACTTAGGCTGTATTTAAGCCACAGGAATTTCTGAAAACACTGGAGCTGAAATTTCCACTCATGGTTTCCAAATGCACAGATAGCTGCACTGTCAATTGTGGCTCAGTAACTCTAAATGTAATATATTTCATATGTGCCAATCTCTTTGAATGGAATAGTACTAACCACTGGGTTGTCACCACATAACTTCCTGTGATGCTGATTGTCAGCTAGCTTAATATGATCACTAGAAATGGTCCATCAAAAATCAGATCATTGAGATTCTCAAACTTTTTCAAATAATTGACCATTTCTGAAAATAGATCTGTAACACCTTCTCTTTCCTCAATGATCCAACACTTTTCCTATAGCAACTTTAGAACTTGGTTATATATTTGGGGAGAGGAAATGTTTGGGAGTTTAAATGAAAATAAATTCACTTTACTGCACTAGGTGTGGCTGCATGGTTACATCCTTTGCCTTTTGTATCTTTGTTGTTTACTTCCGCTCCCTAGGTATAGGCCTTACATTTATCATTATTAAATTTCCTCTTGTTGCAGGCCATCTGAGCTTCTCTAATCTTTCCCATTTTCTTTCATCACCTTAGCCCTGTCCATTGCTGCACCTCTATAAGAACCCGTAGGACTAGAACCTGGACACATGGAGGAGGGAATTTTAGGGGGGAGCGGGTGTCTGGGTCACTGAAGCTTCTGGATCACCATTGGAATTTTAGTTCAGGTTTCTGCTAGAGGATCCTATGAAGCTAAGCTCCGAAGGAAGTACTACACCACAGGACCTGAGTTGGTCCCTCACAGCTCATTCACTGGCTCATGCTGGTATATAAATCAGGAAGCCACCATGGGATGCTGTCTGAGCAACACTGCAGACTGCCTACTTGCCTTTGCTTCAGATAGTATCTTGCTGTGGACCCTAGACCCTGGCTTCTAAACCTGGTTTGGCCCAGACTCTGCTGTTTATCTGTTATCTGTAATCAGATACCTACCCTGATATATGGGTATCCTGACATGGCTCAACCCTAATCTTGCTGTTCATTGCTTGACTGCAATTTGGTAACTGACCAGTACACCCAGGCTACCCATAGCCCAGCCCTGACATCCTCCAATCTGGGTTTTGTCTACAAATTAGATCAGGGTATGTATTTACATGGCTGAAACACCTGGCAAAGAAAAACAATGAAGCAGCTGTACAGGGTGAAAATAACATTCTCATGTTGATTGGTATTTGGATGCTTTTCCTATTCAAGTTCTACTGTCTGGTTGATATACAGGCACTTTCAAATCAAATCTAATCAGTTTCCATGTATTTCCTCTCACCAGTGGGCACCCACAGCTCCAAAGAACAGAAGACTCCTTGTCTTAGGTGATTTTTTGAGGGGATGCTATGTTACATCTAACTTGGAGTTGCTCCTTCTCCCAGCCCACCATCTTGCATTTAGTTGTGGGTGCACCCATAGTCTTCTTTTCTCCCCTACCATTCTATCCCCAAACCTTTCCTGTGGCCTCTGAGGAATGGGCAGCAGCATTTCCACCAACTTTTCCAAACCAAGTAGCTTCACTTTAGTAAGGCCTCTTCGCTCCCCACTATTGCTTCTCCTACTGGCCCTTTGAAATAATTCAGACATAGAATATTAGAGTGCCCTGGGCTATTGGCCTAGTCCCTGAAAATGGGGATTTACCAGTTAAACTTACAATGTTAAAGTGCTCATTTCTCCTATTATCATCTGCAACAGGATGGGTAAGTGGAATATCGGGCCAGGTGAATATCAAGCCAAATCCTTTAGCTGACAAAATAGTACTGCTATTCATGCTATATAGCAGGTTAGTAATTCAGGACATTGCTCCTTAATGAGTAATAAACTTTTAAAACTCAGTATCCATAGAATTTGAGATGGTCAAGTAGTAGGAGAGGGCTGTGGAATAAACTTTAGGTCAGAAGGAAAATTGTTTAAGGTAAATTGAAATGGGCAATCAGTGATTGGAGGCCAGCAAGAATCCGCAGTGAAAATGAACATTCGGTAGGGTAATGTAATTTATCATCTAACCACAACACAAAAATGGAGATAGAAAAAGTGGGATTATAGTGGATAAGTGGATGGAAAGAAGTGAAGATAGTAAATCAGAATTACTTTACAGAATTAGTTTTACTATTTGTAAATGTCTGGAAAGATGTGAAATCTTTCTTGTGTGTGACCATGTTAGTTACGCAGTGGTGAAATTTTGGATCATAATGGAGCAAAGAAGTTATAGACTCCTAATGGAAGGAAGAAAGTAAAGAGCAAGAAGGAATAAGGCTTTGAGGAACTAATAAATAATCTGATGTGAAATTGGAAATACAGCATAAGCATGGCAAAGGATTAAAAGTGAATGTTGATCTGATTGAGGAAATTCTTTTTACTGGAGGTTTGTCATGCAGGACATCGAGGGCTTATTGGACTCTGGAGAAATAAACACAGGTTGTGCAAAGTTATTCCTGAGAAGTATAGAAAATCAGCAAAAAATAAAGAAATGAAATGAAGACAATTAACATATTGAGAACTGAGTGTAGAAGATGTAGAAGTTTCTAAACAGACCAGCAAGAGTGGGTATTAAGTACCTGGAGAATACAATCCTGAGATGGAGACAAGTGATTGAAAAGTGAGAGCTACTGATCCAACTGAAATTGAATTTTGTTCTGTACTGGGAAAATAATGCCCTGAATTTCTGAAGACAAAGTATGTGTATAAGGGTGGATTTTATTTGGCTAGCATCTTTGGGCACGGGAAAAAGCTTTAATAGTCAGTTGAGGCCAAACTATAAACAAATCTAGAGAAGCTTGTGTTTAATACAAAGGTCAATGAACTCAAACCGAAGATTGAACTGAAAACTCTTCCTTTCCTGTGGTCTGGAAAGTAGGACTCTCCTAACCAGCTATGGGGATAGAGTCAGCTCCCTCTTCTTTCTAAATGCTCATGATGAGCTCACCAAACCGGATTCTTCTTAGATAGCTTTTCTATAGCTGCCCCATCTGTAGCTACCCACGCTCCAGAATCAGCTTTCCAAAGTGTCGACTCTCTGATGAATACAGTGTTCGTTCTACTGATGATGGGGCTCGAAAGCCTGGGTTCAGTTTGGCAGACAAAAATGTGGTGTGTTCAGGTTTCCTTCCAAAGCATTATGTCCGGCTTTAACCAAAGAACAGGTTCTGCAGAGCTCCAGAAATATCAGGATGGATGGAAAAATATGAGTCATTATTAATTATGTTAATAGCTGCTAAACCATCATTGTTAGCATCGCTGAGAATGGATTTCTGTCCCATGAGGATCTCAGAAGGATTGTGAGACTGTGAATGTGGACACATTTTGGCAAAGGGCAAACAAGCTAAGATGGGTGTTCTCAAACTGGGGGTCGGGACCCCTCAGGGGATCCCAAGTTATTATGTGGAGGGTCGTGATCTGTCATCCTCCACCTCAAACCCTGCTTTGCAACCAGTATTTATAATAGTGTTGAATATATTAAAAAGTGTTTTTAATTTATGTGTGGGGGGTTGCACTCAGAGGCTTGCTATATGAAAGGGATCACCAGTACAAAAGTTTGAGAACCACTGAGCTAAGAGAATTTGCTATTGATAGGAATTTGGGTATCTTGGGAGTAGTTAACCATTTCCCTTAGTGGTAACCAACAATGGCAGACATTGGGTATGCACTGAAGCATAATTGGCTGAATGTCAGGAGGTGAATATATGAAATCATTGTTAAAGAGAGAACTCGTGTTCCAGTGTCTAAGAAGGTACAGAAGCAAAGTCAGATTTCAGACAGGCAAAAGGAGTCAAGGGAGACAAAGTGATACCAGGGTTTGAATGGATAAGCTACAGTAAGTCAGAGAGTGAAAATGGATGATCAGCCCTAGGTATAACATGCATCATAGAGTTTTGATAGCTTAAGCAGAGATGAAAAATTATGCTTATGACACAGTTAAAATCAGAGGAAAGAGTATAATAATTGATTTCTCTCTCTTAATATAAAGAGTAGCCTGTAATAGGTAGGCATTGAAGAGTCTAGGTGTGACATATGGCCAAAAAGGGTTAAGCAGCTTGCAGGTTAATTGACCCAGATTCAGCCTTAGGCACATATTGGTAGATAATGTTTGTGTGTTTACATATCTTGTTAGAGCATTGGTGTTAAATAGAAATTTGATGCTAGTCACACTTATGGTTTTGAATTTTTCTTATTCACCACATTATGAAAAAGGTTAAAAAACATACTACACATATGCACTAGCACCCGTCACTATTACACACAGCACACACACATCCACTATCATCCATGCTGTTGTCTCTCTTGCACTATATCCTAGCCACGTTAACAAGCTCTATATCAAAGCACGCAACCTGTCTTCCAGTACTGCTGTCTGCAATGCACCAATGCATTGCTCATGCATTAGCATGAGCATGCATTGACAATTCAATAACCTATTTGCCACATGTGGCTAGTGGCAAACATATTGGACACCGCTGTGTTAGAGGTCAACAATGTAATCAAACAATCCCTGTCTATGTTGTATTCTGTTAATTCAGGGATGAAAAGGAGATCTTAACATTTAAATGAACTGTAAACATCATGACATCACTGTATTAATCTCTCTTTGAAATGTATAGAAAATCATCTGCGAATGATGGAAAACAGGCAATTGCCTCATGTTAATCCCTGTAGTTAATTACCCACAATGCTTAGGAAATCGGTCTACTTCAAAGTCTCCATGATTGCCTATTGTTCTCTAAAGAGTCCAAACTGTCGAGAAGGCCTGGAACTGTATAATGGTGTCTTAGGTCCTGATCCTTTTTATCTCAGATCTACTTGATGTTTTATGCAGGGGAAGCTTGAGTTGTAAGACTGAGATCTCCAGTTCCATCTGGATCACCCTGAATATGAACATTGAACTATAACCTATAGACTAATTCTGAAAGAACTCTTTGCAGCTACAAAGTTCACCATCTCTCCAGTGAAACTGATCTCAAAACTATACTCATGTCTGTACGTATATTGATCTTTTAACCAATACACTCTCTCTGTTCTTTTTCCAATTTTAAATTTAGTTAATAAGAATTGGCTGTAAGTGCATATCTGGGTAAGATCTGAAATATTCACTAACCTGAGAGTAATGTGTCTGATCCTTTGGCATGGGTAGAACTTTCTTACGTGATGAATAAGATTTTCAGTAATCCTCATCATATTTAATTTGATATCTGGACGGAGGCCTTAGGCTGGGTAACTTTAAGGAAACTGTGTTGTTGGCTTCTGGGTAACCAGCGAGGTATTATAGCTGTTTTCTGCTGGCTTGGTAAATCTAAGTATTGGAGTATCCACCAGCTTTGGGGATTGTCAGTCCCATTCTTTGCAGTTTACCCTAATTGAATAACCTCAATGTGGCTCCCCTGGGACTCTGATTACACTGGGCAAGTGAGATGCAAATTGTGCTGATCTGAACCAAGTACTGTCAATCAGTTTTAATTTGAGTTCATACTACATTTACAAGGAAGCAGTGGTTTGAGAACTTTTGAGGTCTTAAACCACCATTTCCTCCTCTTTCTAGATATCTGTGAATTATTCCATGTTGTAGTTATTCACAGCTAGTTGTGAATTTAAGTCTAAGGGCTTGGTTACACTGGCACTTTATAGCGCTATAAAGCCCCCACAAGCGCTATAACCTCCTCCCCGTCCACACTGACAAGGCACGTAAAGCACTATAACCACGGAGTTATAGCGCTCCTCGTAATCCACCTCCGCATGGGGAATAAGAGCTGTAGCACAGCTGCTGTAGCGCTACAGCAAGAATGTGGACACCCACTGCGCTACAAGTGATCTCTTCAGATGCCTAGAGCCATTTAAGGCAATTGACGTCTCTTCCCTTTGTTTTGAACTCGGCTGGAGGAATGCAGAAGTACTTCTTTAGAGTTTCTCTCTTAACTCGGCAGATAAGCAATGCAAATGTTTAAGGAGGGAGCCTGTGTGAAAACAAAGCCCTCTGTGAACCGGGTCTTGCTGACAGGCTTTCAGAAGAACGGAAAAACCACTGTCTCTCTCCCTCCGCATACACACAGCGCGTCCCCCCTCACCTCCCTCGTTTAAAAAGCACGTTGCACCCAGCTGAATGCTGGGATACCTGCCCTAATGTGCTGCTCTTAATGCCGCATTAAGTGCCCCAAATGTGGCCATGCTATACCGCTGGCGCGTCTGAGTGTGGACATACAATAGCGCTATACATATTACTGTATAAGGGACCGCTATAACCAATAGCGCTATAATCTTGTAAGTGTAACCATACCCTAATTCATTGGACTAGGTCACATAGACAAGTCATCCACTGGATCTTGCATGGTATTTCTCCTATGCTTCTAATTGGTTGAGCATATCTCTTGTGTTTTCAGCTAGCTTCTCTTGTTCTATCCCTTGCTTTTTAGTTTCTGGCAGCCACTTGTTTAGTTAATTTGTTACTTTCTGTCATTAGCTTGGGAACAGTATCTTATATTTGGCCTCTGAAAAGAGCGATTTGAAAATCAGAGAGATGGTGGTTGAAACCATGGGAAAGTGTAAAGTCTCCAAGAGGGAAAGAGAGAAGGGGACCAGGAACAGAACCTGGAGGAAAGCCAAGAGACAGAGAAAAGGAAGATGAGCTTTATTGGTTAATAATATCTTAAAAATTCAATTTTAAACAGAATTCAGGCAGGTACTATGTTTGCAGTATTCAGTGAGTAATAAAATCATGCATGGTTATAACATCATTGACATTTACTGAATTTGGCCCAAGGTGTTTGGAGTGAAATGCAAAATCTCAGTTCTGCTAGAGACTCATGCATGCACTGATGCTATATACAGCATCTTACCTTTTGGCTAAATACAGTAAAACAAAAAACCCCACAACCCTAGCAGAACAAAACTAAACAGCCCTTACCACCAATGTGAAAACCAGTCTTTACTAGGTCTTGTTAAAAAGTATGTGGTTTCCACTAAAAAGGAGATAATGAGATTCTGTTAATCAATTCCCCTACATATAGGAAGGTTGCAGCTCCTGTATAATGTATTTTCTAGCCCAAGTGTAGTAATTGAGCAGCTTTCTACCTTTTGGAGCAGTTTTTGAGTTACCAAAGGAATCTCAGAAGATGCATAGGAAATTTTTATGTGGGAAGTTGAAGAGCTTATTTTTGGAACACAGCAGAGGAGCAAGTGCAAATTGACTGAGCTTTGTCCATACTACATTAGCTAGCTACAGACATGAAGAAATTGACAAGAACAAAAACTGCAAGGACTATATCTAAAAGTGTTACAAATCTGGTGGCTGTCAGCCAGAAAAATGGAGTGTCCATGGTTGTCACAATAGGATGAGGGAACAAAAAAGACTTTTTTTTTCCACCGAGGAGAAAGATTATAGGGCTGGGAATAAAGAGTTTGGAAAGGAGCTGAAAATGAAAACTTAACCGACACAAAATGGGCACAAAGGAGAGTTGAGTGTTCAAAGAAGATACATTCAGAGCCAAACAGAGTACAATGATCAGTGAAAACCACAAAGGATCAGTATGTCTAGGGCTCCTTAGTAAACTCACTGGTTTCATTCTTGGGGATGAATTCAGAGGTGACACATAAGTTACATATCAGTGAGTGGGTGTAAGGGAGTCAAAGTGTAACTACTAAGCCAAGAATGTGTAAGTTAAGGAAAAGAATGATGCACTTTAACTTACACTTTCTTACATCTTTTTCCTCCATTTAATACCCTTCTCTTCCAAGCCCTCAGAATGGAAATTACACCAGCCTCAACTCCTGTAGACTTGGCTCAATGGGTGAAAATCAGAAGCATGGGGTCTGATTTACATCAGTAATTAGGTCTGAGTCTGAATTAATGTAAAACTTGCAAAGTCAGGGGAGTGGAAGAAGGTGTAAATTATACCAATTTAGTTGACTCTGTATTAGCTCTCTGGTCCTGGTTGTGTATGCAGGAAAAGCATAGAAATATTTTGTAAAACCTAGGGCTCTTGAACATAGAAGAGAAACCCACAATGAGGGGCAGATTCAGTCACTGTTTATCTCTTTATTATAAGAGATTTTTAGTTTAGAAATAACCAATGCTGACCTTTGGGTTGAATTTCAGGTATGTTTTTTGAAAAGGCTGAAAAGATTTAGCAATGATATTAATGTTCATCATTCAATGGTCTTAAATCCAAGAGAGTGTAGCAATATAACAAAGGGAATAAATTTAATACCAGAGATAAATTAACCTCTGCTAGGGCAAAGGGGCTACTTCTCTTTCAAACACCTGAACTCATTATTTCTGGGGTTCATAGGCTTCTCATAACTGGCTCCAACCTCTTCCCTGTAACTTTAAAACAGATCTTTTGACGTGCAGCACTGGGTTGGTCTGGATTCTCCCTGGGGCTTGTGTTACTACTACTTTCCCTGTCAGCAGATTTTTTGCTGTGGTCTGTGCCATAGGAAGCTGGCCTAGACTCTGGAGTGACTCAAGCTCTAGTTATTTTCCAAGGAATATTCAACTTACTTAAAAACACCCACCAAAATCAACATTTTGTTAGCTAAAGTGAAACCAATGTTATGAGTTAGGGCTAGATGAACAACCCTCCATCTCTCCCTCCTCCCACAAAGACTGCTGGGACAAAGTGGGTATGATATACAGTATGGTTTTTTTAATGCGGTTTGTTTTTTACTCTTTCCATTTCTTTTACTCTCTCCATTTTTCTCCAGCTTTTCTTGCAGTTTCTCTATATTTTTGCTTCATTTATTGAATTATTTCTGTCATTGGTTTTCTTTGTTCTTTTGCTCTATGTGTACCATTTTTGCAGTCTGTCTTATATGGAATATGAACCCAGTCAAATTTAAATTTGAGTTGAAGTTCTGAACCCACAATGTTTACTTTGAAGTTAGACATGAATGAGTTTAGGTTTATACTTAGCAGTAGAGCCCTTCGCGGATACAAAATTTGCATCCAATCTGAAATCCACAAAAATGGTCTACAGATATCATAAGAATGGCCCTACTGGGTCAGACCATGGGTCCATCTATCCCAGTATTTTTCCCAGTGCCCCAGAGGGAATAAACAGAACAGGTAATCATCAAGTGATTCATCCCTTGTTGCTCATTCCCAGCTTCTGGCAAATGGAGGCTAAGGACAGCATCCCTGCCCGTCCTGGCTAATAGCCATTGATGGACCTACCCTCCATGAATTTACCTAGTTCTTTTTTTTTTTTCATGCACGGATAAAGCAGATATCTGCAGATTTGCAGAGCTTTACTTAGCAGTACAACTTTCCAGGCCTTGTTTCCACTTAGCACATGCAAGACAAACTATGGCTTTGTCTGGATGTATAGATAATCATAAAATATTCTGATACCTTTTACCTGTACTGTTTTTATCTAAAGAACTATTTTACTGTGAAGTTGAATATAATACCACAGTTTTGGTTTACTGGCAGAGACCACCCTATTATTTTTATTAAAGTAGTGCCACATTAGGATTGGAGCCTCATTGTGCTAAGTTCTGGACTGCACCAAACAACTAAATAAATGAGACAGACAAATGAAAAATGGCAAACAACATGTGATCAAAATGTCAAAGGTCAACTCATATTTCAGTTTTGTTTCTGAGGCTCCATCTCAAAAATATGAAATAATATTTAGTGCAAGGGGAAAGAACTAGTTAAAATGGAACAGCAAGTGGATGGTACAAAGTGTGAGTCATCTGAAAGGAGTAATATAATTCTGGTCTGTTGAGGGCCTATGGCATAATACTATGTGCTGTTTAACTTCACACTTCTTAGTCAAAAAGGTGGTGTTAAAACAATGACACTTTTTTCTGATTAGTCACAGTCCGTGAGAGAACAGAGATCTCTTTCTACCATATCATATCTCTAAAAGTTTTATTTTAATTATCTTTTAGTTCATGATTGGAACCAGAATCTGCTTTTATTTAAGACAATTAAAATTGGGTCTTAGATTCTTTGATATGAGGATAGTCCCCTGCTGTTCAGAGAACAATTCTCCAAAGTCAGAGAGAGGGTATAATCTAAAGTAGCACCTGTGTGCAATGTCAGAGGTGATGGTGGTGGTGATCATCATCTCCACCCTGTGCCACAAAGAGTCTGGGCATGGAGGCACTGAGGTTGGCATAGAAAGAAGGAATGTGGCAGGCAAGCATGGAGCTGGCACTTTGAATGGGATACTTGCAGAAAGAGTGCTTAAAGCAACCATATAGTCCAAAACTTAGCCAGGCAGAGATCCTGATTCTATAAGTTGCTGAGGGACACCCAAGAATGGGAGTTGAGGATACAAACACATAAAAGGAGATTCTAATCATTTTGCAGGATCTGGCCCTGCGTGTCAGTTTGGTAGAAGAATAGAAGCCAGTCAAGAAAGAGAGACATGAACATTTCCTCTCCCATATTCTCTGTTGTATCCTCCAGCCCTCTGTTGCTCTAGACCTTCTGATGTTCCTATGACACTACACCCCATGTTCTTCACAGTGATATTATGATATGATTATGACATAATTATAATGTATTTTGTACAAGATAAGTCATGTTAGATATCATTGAAAAGGTGGTTATTTGCTGAATATGATTATCCTGTAAGTATGCATGTATCATTTTTCTCTCTGACGTTATGAATATTGACTATGTATCTGTATTTCAAATGTAGTTACACTGGGTAATGCCCACTAGACAAGATGCTTCCAGTCTAGCTAGCTGGGTGGAGAAGGGCTATTGAGGGAAATGAGCCATTAGGAAAAAACAATAGGCCTTAGGAGAAGCTTATTCCCCACCTAGAAAGCCTTCCTGAGAACACTACAGACAGTCTCTGAGTAATGGCTGCTATGACTTTACAAGGACATGTGATGAGACCATGTCTCTAGACTCCATCTTGGGATGTCAGTCTTTTTCCACAGACTGGTCTGAGAACCAAGCTTTGAAATAAAGGGTTCCCGCCTTATGCAAAAGCTATATAAGACAGGGAGTGGCATCATCTGTGGTTCTTCACTCCCCACACAAGAAGACTCTTAGAAACACCTGAGGAACAAAGGCTGAACTGAGGGACCTGGGCTAAAGGGTTTTTTAGCCTTTGCATGGAACATCTGGGAGTTCCAAGCTGTAAACCAAGTGCAGCTTGACCCATAAAAATTTTCAGCCTGCTTGTATCATCTCTTAGGATGGGTATCTGCTATTCATATCCAATTTATTTAGTATATTAAGTTTAGTTTGTGTTTTTGTTTATTTGCTATGTAATCTGCTTTCATCTGTTTGCTATTACTTATAATCACTTGAAATTTATCTTTTGTAGCTAATAAACTTGTTTTTGCTTTATCTAAACCATTGTTTGGGAATCATAAGTTAGGGGCAAAAGGCTGTTGCCCTCCAACATTGTTCCTGTCCACACTGAGGGAGGGGGTGAATTTTATGAGCTTATGCTGTACAATTCCCTGTGAAGCACAAGATGGAATAACTTTGGGTTTATACTCCAGATGAGGTAAATGCTTGAAGAGCTGGGAGTAGCTTTCCCATGTAGGGGCGGGTCAGAGAGGCTGCTTGTAACTGCTGCTGGATGTGTCCCTACCTGTATGTATGCTGGTGAAAGTGCAGGCTGAAGGACTTCATTGCTTATCACAGCCATGAGAGAAAGCCCAAGCTGGTGGGTCAAAGGGGCTCCATGGTACTTTGGGGGGAAAACCATCACAGTTCCTTCTGTCTTGTTCCCTCTTGCTTTTTCCTTTCCATACCTTCCAGACTTTTTTTGTTCTTCTGTATTCTTAAGTTCATAAAATCTTTTCAAGTGTCCAAGTTTTCTTCTCTGTGACCACCTCTCTGTTGCTCCCTCTAATGCTTTTTTCCGGTTTCCAAATCTGGTGGCACAATGATATCTGACTAGTACTTTGGTCTTCAGAAGGACCATGTCTGCATGACGTTGGGGAGGTTTGCTTTGATTATGTATAAAACACTGCTACCATGTGGTGTGACATAAAGCAGATGGCTATAGTTTTTGTTGCCTATTTGCCTCAACCCCAGCATTCTCAAATAAGATCATCAAACAGGTTATCAATCCTGAAATTCATTAAGGTAAGGGAAGGGTGGATATATTATTTGCCTCACCCAAATGCTTGGCATACTGATCCCATTGCAGCTACATGAGCAGCCTTTCTGGTTCCCTTTATCTATATAACAACATTCCAGGATTGTCACTGTTTGCATTGCTCTGAAGCCTAGTCTGTCTGAATCAGTGTGAAGTGACAGAAACAGCTCTAAGTGTGGTTGAGAGCTCTTTTTGTTTAGACTATCACCATGTTCAATCATCACTGGGATTCACAGTCTGCTACCTTCCAGTGATTACGTTCTCAGCCATTTTTGGTTTGTTTTACACTTTGAGTGACACCTGTGTGACAGCATTGTCTTTCACCTATGCAGATGGCCAAGAAACACCTTAAAGACCTCCTTGTCCTTTCAACTGAGAAGCAAGTATCTGATGCAGTAAGCCTGGAGGGAATGATCAGTAGATTTACACAACTAAGGCCGTGACATTTACTAGTTTGACTTTGAAAGTAAATAATTGGTGTATGAGAAATGTGCATTAGAAAGGACTGTGATGGAATGTTCAACCCACACCACCCCTGAAGGGGTTAAGATGACTCAGAAGGGGTTAATTAACCTGGTAGGCTGCAACTTTGGGGGAGAGGATTGACTGACAAATGCTACTTGAAGATGGAGCCCATCTGAGCAGGAGCAGGTGGGGACTTATATAAAGCCAGGAAGTGAGAGAAGAAGGGTGTGGATGCCTGTAGTCACTCTCTGGGCCTACTCAGGAGAGATGGAGAAAACTTGTAGGGGTAGAAGCCCTGGGCTATTGATACAGAGAGAAGGTGGAGGAGAAAGCCTGCAGAGGCTGGAGTAGGAAGAATCCCAGAAGAAGCAGCAGCAAGGGTTGAGATGGTGCAGTCATTTGTTGGGATCATAGGGTCCCTGGGCTAGACTGTGGAATAGTGGGAGAGCCTGGGTTCCTGTACTAGGCCCTGGGAAAGTTGCACAGTCTGGAATGGGGAAACTGCCTGAAATGGCACTGAGACACCTGGAAAGGGTTTTGTTATCCTGAGAGGGGAAAACTGTACAGTGACCTAGCTGGAGGGGCAAACCATGCAGAAGCAGCACTGTGACTCCTGGAAAGTGAGAGGGGCTGTGCCTGAGTGACTGAGGGAAGTGAGTGTTGGGCTGACAAAGCTACTCCCCAGGTGCAGCCACAATGGGGTGCCCCACTGGTGAGTGAACCCTGTGACAAGAACCTTACTTACAGTTTAACAGGCAGTATTTTAGTCCAGGTTGGACACTCAGACTAAAGGCAATCTCTTTCCTCAACAAAACTGTGCAAAATCCCCTGTTGGCTTAATTAACATTTTCCCCTGTCAGTAATACTGTACATTTCAGTTCCATCTCTACACTCATCACACAGTACTACCCAGTGTAGTATCTAGGTGTTGGTTGAATATTGCGTTGTTGCAAGTGACTTCAACTAGAGAATGCTGTCCACAGTCGACTTTGAAGAACATTAAGTCTCCTGGAGAGTACAAATCCAGGTTTTGTGTGATCTTCCAATAATAATTTGCTAACAGGAAAGTCTTTTTCCGTGTACCAAAGCAAAATTTATACTGAAGCACCTTGAAGTCCTTTACAAAGAGTGGCTTTCAAAAGCAGACCAGAAGGTGAAATACTATTATATTAAAAATAGATATCAGTGCAGACACAAAAGATCTATGTAGAAATATCGTTTTCTGGGCAAACAAATGTATTTAATAAAACAATGGAGGCTTTTAATGCCTGTTAAAATAGATTTTAACCACTTTTTTGCATGATGAGGATATGAATTTAATAGGGTTCTGCTGTACTGTTAAATTTCAAAGCAAGGAAAAAGTAGAAATGTCTCAAACAGAGCTGGGTGAATATTAGAAAAACCTATGTGATTGATCAGATGATATTAGTATTCTTTTTTGTTCACTTGTCCAAGAATACTTGAGCAACCATAATTTTTGAGGTGGTGGGATTGCACTAATTTAAGGGAAGGAGATTTTACTTGTGTGATATTTTTAATTGTACTTCTAAGAAGATAGCATTAGAAGTGCATGCCTTTAGCTCTATGGATCCTTGCTTGATATGGCTGGAAGCAGGTTGCTTAGAAGGTAGAACAGAGTTGGTGATGTTCAGACAGCTGACTGAACAGTCAGCAAAAGCCTCTGTGAGGAGCAGAGGATAGGAGGGAGAGGTGATGAAACAGTAAATGAGATCCTTTACTTGGAGACAATTATGCAGATATTGCAGACATATTGTAGAAGTCTGACCTTTGCCCAGATATTGATTTGGGGGGAGGGTAGGATTTGGCATCAGGGCATAAACCCCTAATACAATCTCCTGTATAGTGAGTACTGGATCACGTGTTCTTGTGGCTGTCTGATCGTCATTGGCAAGATTGCACATATGATTTAATGACTGATAAATGGCTGCTGAATTATAACCTGGTCTAAAATGGAGATCAATGGATCCAATCTATGCATAGGTGGATAGAAAAGTTCACATCTCCTGTGAGATGGGAGAATACACAGCAGCTGTGTGACGGGGCAGACCAGTCCCGCACTGGGATAGAGGGGGTTAACCACTCCCTCTTTACAGAGGAAGCCCCGCCCCAGAAGTCCTACTGGGCATGCTCACACTGTCAGAGCAGTATAAAAGCCTGCCAGACTGCTCAGTCTGGGCTGGCGGCTGCAGAGGAAGGACACTCTGCAGAGGCTCCAGCCCCCTGACCAGGCACAGCCTTTACCATGGAGAGCTGAAGATCCGGGAGCATGGATCAGAGGCCAGCGGCGAAGGAGACCCCAGCAAGCAGCGGCGGCTGCTGAGGATCCCAGAGACTCTGGAGTTACCGGAGCTACAGAGGATTAGTGGGAAGTGACCCAGGGAAGGGAAGGTCAGCGTGTTGCGGTCTGGATCCCCGCTGACCCCGGGCGGGAGTATGCCGCCTGGACAGGGCCCTGAGTCAGAGCCCGGTGAAGGCAGGAGGGCCTGGGCTCCCTCACTGGGGGTCATTAAACCCTCCCTTTTTTTCTGTGACTCATCTTATTCTTAGAGACTTGGGCAATTGGGCCACACTGCTGCAGAGGCGGCATGTGTAGTGACATTGGCTGGTAAGCCACACGCCCCCATTAGGGGAGGAGCGAGCGAGAGACTCTGGCCATTGGGCCGCACTGCTGTAGAGGCTGAGGTCAAAGGGGCTTTGGGTTGCGCTTTCCCACAAGCAGGTGGGGTTATAAGGATACTGGCCCCAGACCCTGAGAACGGTACCTCAAAGGGGTAGTAGGACAGGTGGAGGTGTAGAAGAGGTGGGGATCCCTCGCCCCCCCCTTTGAGCCCCAAAAGGGGCCGACAAGGTACAATCCCCGCCACAAGCTGTCAGAAGAACTGCTGTTTTCATGACAAAAGTTAGTTTCTAGCTCTTATGGGTGTAGAGGAAAGCTCGAAAATATGAAATCTTAATAGCTAGAAGACAAATAAAAACTTTTATTGTTAAGTCTCATAAGTTTTGGAGGGCCTGAGTAATGATTTTTGAACACATGTTCTTGACCCCCTTCTTGAGAGATTCAACATCCAGGCACTGTCCTCTCATTAAAGTTTAAATTAACCAATCAAGGAACAGAAAGCATTCAGTGTAAGTTAGATGGTGCTGCCATCACTCCTCTTCCTTGCCTCCCAATTCCATTTTGTGTGGAGTTAGGCACCTGCCTAGCTCATCCTTACAGGGAATGCCTCAGGTAAACACCTGACTCTAAGTGAGGGATTCACAGTTGAGGATCATTAACAGAGACAACTGCCCTGAACTTAGATGCTGCCCTCTGAGAAGGACACATCCCTGTCGCCAGCATTTCCCACTGGCTAACTTAGGGGGTTCCCCATCTACTGTGCTGGCCTTGGTGAATCCCTCTTGATCAGGGGTTCTCAAACTGGGGGTCGGGACCTCCGGGGATCACGAGGTTATTACACGGGGGGTTGTGAGCTGTCAGCCTCCACCACCAAACCCCGCTTTGCCTCCAGCATTTATTATGGTGTTAAAAAGTGTTTTTAATTTATAAGGGGGGTCACACTCAGAGGCTTGCTGTGTGAAAGGGGTCACCGGTAAAAAAGTTTGAGAGCCACTGCTCTTGAAGGAGCCCATCTCTCCTCATCCATTGTGTAGGGAGTCTACTGTAGTTCAGGTTTTTAACTTGCAGTGTTGTTTCTGTGATTTTCCAGGTCAGTAGTTCCCAATTTTTTTTCCACCAAGGACCCCTTTGGCATTTGAATAAACTCTCTGAACCCCTTTACATTTTTTAATACAGAAATTTCATGTTATTCTATTAGGTTAGTTCATTATTTTAAAAAATGTTATTAAAATTAAAACTAACAAAGGAACCAAAAATAAAGAGCCTGCAATTATTACAAATGATCCCATCAACCTTATTTTCACTTGAACTAAATTTGTGGTGTAGTCCTGAATGGGAAAATACTGGTATTATCATAACATCTCAGCCAGATGGGGAATGCTCCTGTCAGCATAACATCCCATGTACAGTACATGCGAGGTCATGCTCTGTGGAAGACAGCATATTGTGCTCAAAATGATGTTCTTCATGTGCAAAACTGTTGGAACACCGTTCCAGCCCCATTGCAGTTCTCCTCAATGGACAGATGCCCCATAACTTATGGTGGACCCCTAAAGATCTGGAACCTCACTTTGTGAACCACTGTTCTATATGTATAAAAGTTAGGTGTTGTGACACACTCCTTGTTGTGAATCTAGGCCTAACTTCCTTCAGAAGAAGCTAATTTCAGGCAAACTAAGTAACACTAGGCGGCAATACAAGCTACATGATTTGCCTGCTGCCATACAACTGGGTTGGATAAAAATGCAAATATTTGATTTTTTTATTAATGGCTCAGCATTTTTCATAGTTCAAACTTTAGTCTTAACTTGTTTTTAATTTAAAAGTTTATTTAATTTATTTAAGTGTTATATCAATAATGCAGTAAATCATGTTGTGGTCTTTGGCAAATTATACTATTGCAGTAATCTGATACATATGAAATATTATCCCAGAGTCATTAGCAGTTGTTAGGTCTCAAAGTACTGATCTTTTGCAAGTAAAATATTTACTAAGAATACCTGAGTCAAACTACTTCAAATGTTCTGCTGTCTTAGGCCTCATGAATCCCACTCTTTTACTTTTGTTTGGAGCAAGAGAGAAAGTAAAAGAGAAACAAAACATTTGCTTCCATTGGAATAAACACAAGAGGAACCACAATTAGAAAACCGGTTTATTTTGTAGATGCAAATTAAAAATTTGCAATCTGTTGTAGAACTAAAGGAAATTGGTGGCCACATTCTGATCTCAGGTAATCATTTAAATCTGGAATCTCTCCACCATTGTCACTAGAGTTACTTCAGATTTACATGGGTGTAACTGAGAACTGATTCTAGCCCAAGTGAATTTGTCTATTAATAGTCACGATGGTGAATGAACTGCCATATTTATAACTACTCTGACATAAAGTGCTCTCTCCTGTTTTAGCAAGGATGTTTCATTGGTCTGGCAAGGGAATGGACGCTCCCTGGTCAGAGGATGGGTGTTGCCCCATTTTACAATGAAGTTGTAGTCTGCCATTTGTGGTCTGCTACTTTAAAACTGTCTTCATGTCTGTCTCCATTCTCATGTGAATCCTGATCAGAACACTCCATGTGATGTAAAAGTGTGACACTGGAGTATGGATAAGTGACTTCTATTTATTTCCTTGTCTCTGTCTTAGGACATTGATCAGAGTTGCATGGCATGTTATGGGATCTTCTGACTCCTTTGGCTACTGTTTCACCATGCACCAAAAAAGTTCTCTCCTATGTTTTAACTCAGTCTTTACACAGGCAAAACTCCCATTAATTCCAAAAAAGTAAGCAAGGATTTCAAGATTTGGTTAATAACTTTAGCAATACATGATTAAGAATTATTCTGGGGGCCCAAACTATGACTGTTTTGGATTTGAACAAAAGTAATTTAAAACCACTGTGATGGAAAATCACTAATCTCATTTCTTGTTTTCTGTCCTTTTGGAAATTCTCATTTCATTATTCAGTTGCTGGAAGCATATGTGATTTGGGGATAGGATAATATGATCATCACTGGGGCTTAGATACTATTATGATTGAAGTCATTATAAAGAACTAAGAAAGAACAATAGACACAATAGGCAGTTGTGAGTCTTAACTGCCAGGATATTACTATTGATTTTTACTGTAAAAATGCAAGCATGAAGCATGTGATAATTTAATCTTACACATTTTCTTTTGACATGTGTTAAAGAACTGTAAAAGAGCATTGACTGCTGCCTATGGGTTGTTAAGAAGCACTGTTTGTATGGTTGTGTTGTATATTATAGCTCTTATTAACTCTAGTGCCATTGCTAATGTTTTAATGTGCGTATGTGCCTTGAGGGAGTAGTTTGTGTGTTTTACTGGCCAGATGCACAAAAATGCGCCCATCCTTTTCTATCTATTATAAATTAATACATGCCATCGGGGACCTCTTATTGTGTAAAATTGTCAGCTTGTGAATGGTATGGATAAGCTAACTATGAAGTGAAACTGAGCAGTAACCCATACTATGAACAAGACAAAACGTACTCTACCAACCCCTAATGGCTTGTGTTCATTTATTATGAATAATTTATATTTCTTTATCAGTTACTATCTGCTGCATCATTTTTGTTAATAAATTATGAGAAAGGCACATCCTCCACTGCAGTGAATATTTGAACAAGAGGAAAACTAATTTCCTTACCGTCCAGTCAGGGTTCCCCCATATTCTGAGATCTGTATGGTTTAGTTATGCCTAGGCCTGACATCATGCTTTGCAAAACAATTGTTTTATAATCCTGCTATCTTCATAAACCTGTTAGCTCAACATTCTGTAATTAGTGTTTTAACTGAGCAGCTAATGGGTTAACGGTTATATAGCTTGATCAATGCTGACATAGTGTCTGTGTTGCAGAATAGAATGGTTGCCTGGCAACTATACCTGTAGAAATGACATATTGTATTTCTGCCTATTTAAACGCTCATCTTGTGAGGGTTTATGGAAAGAAGCTGCTCATTTGCCAAGCCTTTGGAATTCGTGTAACATGGCTGAAAGTACTGCAGTATGAACATCAAAGGGCTTAGAAATTTGACTCAGTAAATGAAAGCCTTGACACAGATGCTTATTTAAACTTTTTGAAGTCTCGTTTCTGCTTTTCTTCTTGTAATTCTATCAGGCCACTCTCCACCATCCATCTGTCCTCCTGACCTGAATCCCACCTGCCTCTGTAAACCCCCATACCAACCCATTGACCTCCCAATTCTTTTTCTGACCTTCATCAGGTCCTCTCATACCCAATTTCCTCTAATAGGATCCAAGAAACCCTCAGATTTCAGTGATTCTAGATCATTAGGTAGGGGCCTGGTACTTTGTCTTCTAACCAGTTATTCAGTTTCAAAGGAACCTCAGTATAGGGTTTACCCAAGTTCAAATAGTCCCAGAATGCATTGCCAAGCCATTCCCTGACTTGGGAGAAGAATCAGAATGCAGACATGAAGGCAGCTGACTCAACAGTGTGTGCCAGTTTTACTGAGGCCTGAAGGGAAGATGTCCTTGGTAGTGGTTTGTGGGGAGGAGTGAAAAGGCTTTCTCCAAGCACTTTCAAGATCTAAAAGGAGCTTTGGAAGGGGGTTGAGTCTCTTTGTCTGAACTGATTTTCCTATTGCTAGTGGAAAGGTCATTATGGAGTTACTGAAGAATGTGTCATCCCTGTTTGGAAGCAGCACCGGGTCCTATTTGTTTAATCTCTGAAGGGTAATAGTCTATCTAGCACAAAGTAAAATATCCTGAATTTGGTTCTGTTTATGCAAACCAAGTACTTTAGTTAAGTGGCACAAGAATTACTTGTTCCCTTAATATAAGAACTAGGGGTCACCAAATGAAATTAATGGGAAGTAGGTTTAAAACAAATAAAAGGAAGTTCTTCACCCAGTGCACAGTCAACCTGTGGAACTCCTTGCCTGAGGAGGCTGTGAAGGCTAGGAATATAACAGGATTTAAAAGAGAACTAGATACATTCATGGAGATTAAGTCCGTTTATGGCTATTAGCCAGGATGGGTAAGGTATTGTGTCCCTAGCCTCCATTTGTCAGAGGTGGATAATGGATGGCAGGAGAGAGATCACTTGATCATTACCTGTAAGGTTCACTCACTCCGGGACATCTGGCATTGGCTACTGTCAGTAGACAGGATACTGGGCTAGGTGGACCTTTGGTCTGACCCAGTACAAGCATTCTTATGTTTAAGAAGTTATTTTGTCCTTTTAGTTAGCAAACTTCAGTGCTGCTTTCGATCCAGTTTCTGTGGTTCTCACTCAATGGAAGTACCAGTGTGTATAAATGCTACTCTACATGAGCAAAGATGGCAAAATCTACAGTTTCAAAAAATGTTTGTTTAAAGGGAAGCCTAGATTTTGTTACACATTGTTAAAATCTTCCCACCCCTGCCACACACCCTGAGTGGCTAGCTCTCCATTCCTTGGCAAGGACATTCAGCTTTATAATCTTAGGAACTTTATCTGTATGAGGGTCTCTAGTAGGGTGACCAAGCAGCAAGTATGAAAAATCAGGACATTGGTTGTGGGGTAATAGCAACTTATATAAGAAAAAGATCCAAAAATTGGGACCATCCTTATAAAATCCAGACATCTGGTCACCCTATTCTCTAGTCACTCTACTTTTTCAGAATCCATTTATTTGGGAAGGAAGAGAAACCACAGTAGCCTTTGACATTTATATACTCATCATCCTTTATGTGCAATATCATATGGCACAAGGGGACTTGTTAAAAAAAATTGTTTAAGGTGGAGCCGTTGTGACCTGTGCTGCTCTCTTAGAAGTCATACGCTGGGAAGTTTTTTCTGGACAAGCATCACAGAAATATAAACAGTTTATAAACCAGGCTTCCTGACTCAAACATCAGCAAATAAAGCACTATTCAAATAGCCATTTATTGCCTCATCATAAAATATGTTTAACATCCAATGTGCTGCTTATTTCATGTTTTTTTCTCATCCAGATTTTGTGTCCCAGCTGCTGCAGGCTCTATTGCAGCATTTTACTATTGTTGAGGTAAGATATCCCCTCGAGTCTTGTAATTAGCTCGACTGTTTCTTGAGTCAGTTTTCAATAATCTGGAAGAGCTATTGAACCATCCCTTTGCATGGGAGTTGACAGTTCTTTCATATGCTCTGTGTCTGTCATCCTGAGACCATATAATTAGTCTGTTTTTGGGTCTCTTCTAGCACTGGGCTCCTTTGGACAAGGCACTAGCCAGATTAGTTAATGAGATTTGCTGAAGGGAAAAACATAAAGATTAGGGTAGGGACGCACCAGGCAGGAAGTTAGGGCAGGGTATCAGAAGGTAAACTAGACGAATAATTACATCTTCTTGTATATGGAACAGGCCAACAAAAGAAGACAAAAAGTACATCACTGTAAAATGTTTGCATAATGGAAAGGCTGCCTTTCTTTTACAGTAGAGCCCACTTGCTCTTTAAGTGATTAATGCATGAGATTTTACATTTGCTGTCAAGCTAAAACTCTGATCTTGTATCAGAGTGTTTTGAATGCAATTTTTTATTCTGTAGCTGTGTGGCTGATGCATTAAATGAAATAAACTTCAAAAATGATGCTACAAGGTACAGTGGGAATGTAGACAATAAAGCTGAGGAAAGCTAAAGCACATCCTCTGCATTTAACAATTGTCACTGCTTCCCCCTGCCCCCAGAAATATTTTCTTCCTAATACTTATCAAACCCCTTTTTAAAAATATTTGTATTAATTGCTTCTCTTCAGCCCTGGTATTTTATCCCTAACATTAACTATTATTATCAAATATGAAGTGTGACAAAGCTCCAAGTTTGTACTTGTGGGTCCTGCGCTTCCTGGCAGATTTAGGGGCCTCAGAAACTCATTTAGGCCCCAGAGTGACCTCCCTTTCTCAGTATAATTGGCAAGAGTCACCACCTAGTGAGTTACCTTCATCACAGGCCAATATGGAAGGTGGAAAAAGGGGGGAGCCCAGGCCCGCCCTCTACTCCGGACTCCAGCCCAGGGACCCTAATAGTATCAGCTAAGATGGCTGACCTTTTATCCACAAAACACAATACAATTCCCTGGGCTACTTCCCCATAGTAGTCCCTGCTTCTTCAAACTCCACTTCACTCCTACCTCAGGGCCTTCTTCCTTCTGTATGATATGTTGTCCACCACTCAGTCTTACCAACAGCACAACTTCCTCTCACAGCTCCTGACACCCACAGACCACCTGGCTAACTGGGAGGTTTTTATCTGGTTTCAGCCAGTCCCTGATTGGCTTCAGGTGTCCCAATTAGGCTAACTGTTTCTCCTCCTTTCTAGAAGGTTCTTCATTGGCCCCAGGTGTCTTGATTGGCCTGGAGTAGCCTTTATTTGGCTATCCAGGGAACAGGGACCTGCACATCCTGAGACTAATATACCTGCCTTCCAGCACTCTCCTATATCCTTCTGGTCTGACTCCATCACACAAGCTAGAACAATTATTTGTGTCTAGGACCAGACAGTGGCATACTGGTAATGCAATGGCAGTTTTTGTTGCAGAATACTGGAGTGCAGTGGCTATGTAGTGGTTTAATGGTGTTTTTTGCTTTGTTGTCCCTTCTTTTGACCCCAATGTCTCCCCTCTGCCGAAGGGTAGCAGATGTTTGGGGCTTTGTAGGGACGCTTCCCACTGGAGAGAAATCAGTGATGCTGAGTCTGGGTGCTCACACACACCATGAAAAAGAATTTGTAGAACTATGGTAACTGCAACCTGCCATAAATAGTATCATTTCAGCAATTTGTTGGTAAAAAAGTAACCATACTGGTATTACATACCAGTTACCTACATCACCAGCTCCTTGAGGACCCCACTAGAACTGTGCAAATAACTAATAATTTTTGATTGCCAGCTGAACTGAAAAATAAATTGCTTTGGGTTGACCTGAAACAAAATTATACTCTTGGCAACCAAAATATTGCTAAAAAATCCAAAATGAATTTTTTTCTTTTTAAAAAATAAAACAACATTGAGAGAATGAAATGAAACACCCTTCTGAATCAAAATATCAAATTATTATTTTTTTAATCAAAACATTTTGGCAAATTTGACACCAATTCACACAATCTTTTTGTGGACCTGAATTTGGATTTGTGCAACCAAAAAAAGATTTTGGGTGAAGTTTTCTGCCCAGCTCCAGAGCCTATCATTGAGCGTAAATTTGGTTGTGTGGGCCTTGCAGTGTGGAACTTGCTACCCATTTCTTAGCCATTCCTCTTTTAAAAAGCATCTTAAAACTTACCTTCCTACCCCCAACTACACAGTGTTTTTAGAATAATCAGTTAAAATATTTACCTGCCCTTTTAATCCGGTTTTTGCCTCTGTTAGACCTTGATCTGGTATCTTGAAATGAGATCCATGTAGACAGGCCTTTTTGCCTGCTGAGATTTCCATTGACTTTAGTGGGTCTCTGTTTACACTTACACAGATCCCTCCCGGAGAACAACAGTCTTAAACTTCAATCTTTCAATTGCTCTTATGTGTTTGTATTTTAGGAAGGTGCTTTTCCATTGGACAGCAGCTTTGATGGGGGCAGTGAGGAGGCAGTATATAAAACATGTTTATAGTTAGTAAGACTTCATATTCATCTTTATCTAACTAGTAACACCCTGCTACTGAACAAAGAATAATGCAGCATCTGGAAACGATGCAATCACTGTAGGCCAAATCCTGACTCAGTTTTGTGTGAATAAAGGCTGAGCCCAGAATGAATGAGAACATCAGGATTTAGCCCAGTAGAATTATAGAACTGGAACAAATCAGTGTTTTACCAAGGGGACCATATCTAGAAGCCTAATGGCAACCACAGTGACATGACAACTGCAGATTGCTATGAAGTAGTAATACCCTACAACAAATGAACTGTCTGGAATCTTGGAGTATGGTTCTAGTTCTGCTGCTATAGAGCAGTTGTGCTTCAGTATACTATTATTATTCAGTAATAGTTTGATTTTTATTTGCAGCACAATATTTTTATGTAATTGTTAACTTAAAAAGGTTTGGGTTTGAGTTCTTTAACTGTCTATTTAAAGTTTCTATGATTTTATAATAATGCTCTCTAATGCTCTTTGTGTAATCTGATGGGGAAGAAACAAATTCCACAAGAGACTGAGAGAGTATTTAGCAAGCAGGCAGAAGTGTGAGCTGAATATTACTTGCATTCACAGCATACAGTTTGAGGCTGAGGGAGAATTCCGGAACTGAAGGACTTGAACATTTTAGGCTCAGTGTCATTATTAGTGAGAAAGGGTATTGGGAATTGTATCAACAGGTGTAGCATTTGTGACCAGATTTTTTTTCTTCACTCCTAAAACTTGGAGCAGATGTTGAAACTATCTAGAGACAAACCACCTATTACCGTTTCTTATGCTGGAGAGTTTATTATGGCTATATCAGGGTTATTGTATTTTAAAGCAAAGGGATTACAAATATCTCAGTGTCCTCTGTTACTGCAAATAATTATTCTTGCTTCCAACTATTTTACAACCATTAAAGTTCAAATTTAGGTTGCAGCATTCCTCGTGTGAATATTTGCATTTAATTAATAAAGGGTGTGCATTTAACTTTGAATATTTCCATAATATAGCTCCTAAACCTAGAATAACTGAGGACTTTCTAAAGGTCCCCTCCTGTGTAAAGAAATTTTGTTTGAATTCCATTACTGCCCACCTCTTCCATGCCCCTTGACCAAAGTTGGTTAAATGTTCTTTTCTTTTGATACCTAGTATATCAGGTAACTTTGTTTTCCTTTGACTGAAATGTGGCCTCTGGTGTGTCTGAGCTGCTGTGTGTATCTTTCTAACATCAATAAGCAACAAGTCATCAGCAATGGTAAGTGAATGGGGTAGTTAAAGCACAGTAGATGATAGATGTTAACATGCTGAAGGTAAAAATGCTGCAATTTCACTATTCCATAACAAATTCCTGATCTACTAATAGAACTAAAATGTTTTGGCCCCTGTTTCTCATTGTGAAATGCGTTGGTTCTCTCCCTCATTTTGGGAATGGGGAGGAGGGAAAGAAAACTCTAAATATAACCTAATCATTTACTGATATCCTCTGTGAGAAATAATCTTTTAAACAAATATTAAGAGGGATGGGAGGGATGCAAACCTCAAACCAGTGCTTAGACCGCAAAGGCCAAAGGCGTTTGTGTTTGTTTCAAGATAGTTGAGACCAGAGTGGAGGTCTGGTATTTTGCTGGTGACTGTTGAAGAAGATGGATTTGGCTGCTGGCAGAACATAAAGCAAAGCTAACAACAAAGCTTTCCTTTCATGCTATCCAAATGAACACATTTCTAATCTGAAATTCAAATACTTGACAACAGAGAGCCTGTGAGCTGGGCTTTGAACAGGAAATTGCTTCATGGTTTTAGCATAATGAATTAGGCAGTTAGAGTAAATCCATTTAGAAGGCATAGAATGCTTGCACATTCCTTGTAAGAGCTAAAAAATCCTGCTAATTTTCTAAATTTCTCATGACTTGCAAAAATGTGAATGTTGTGCATGTTATGTTTGGCTTATTGCAATACACACAGATTCTTGTGTTCTATTAAATATGATTTAGAAATAATTGCACATCTTAAATGTTAGAATAATTAAATACCATAAAAAAAGGCTGGGACATTCTCAAAAAAAACCTGTGCTTCCTTTAATAGTATAAATACTGTAATTAATCCTGACATTCTTGTCTGGTCAATTACAATTACATATCATGGAGATGCAACATTAGGGTGAAAAAAACAGGCTGGGTGGATGAACACCAATAAAATCAATCATGCGCCTCCGTTTGAACTCAATGGGTAGTGATCAACGGCTCAATGTCTAGTTGGCAGCCGGGATCAAGCAGAGTGCCCCAGGGGTCAGTTCTGAGACTGGTTTTGTTCAATATCTTCATTAATGATCTGGATGATGGGACGGATTCCACCCTCAGCAAGTTCGTGGATGACACGAAGCTGGGGTGGGAGGCAGATACACTGGAGGGTAGAGGTAGGATACAGAATGACCTAGACAAATTGGAGGATTGGACCAAAAGAAGACTCATGAGGTTCAACAAGGACAAGAGCAGAGCCCTGCAGAAAAGGACCTGGGGATTACAATGGACAAGAAGATGGATATGAGTCAGCATGTGCCCTTGTTGCCAAAAGGTCAAATGGCATATTGTGCTGCATTAGTAGGAGCATTGCCAGCAGCCAGAGCTGAAAGTAAAATGCAGATCCAACCAGTACAGGGCCACTCAGGCCTCCCCGGAAGGGGCGGGACCTTGGGTGGAAGGGGTGGGGCTGGGGGGCTCCCGAGGCGTGGGCCTGGACCCTTTTAAATCGCAGCCCCAGGGCAACTACTACTTTCTCCTCGCCCGTCAGCGGCTGGGGGGTGGGCAAAATGGGTAATGACATTAAAGTGCTGCTGCTGCCTTTTGTGTCCCCCCCAATGGTGGCCCTTCTGGAAGGGTCCTGGCAGGGCTGCCGAGTGGGGGTGCAAAAGGGGCGGCACTGGTACAGTCAGCGGTACAGGCCGGTACTGGCGGCTACCTTTTACCGGTACACTGTACCGGCATATAGTCCTTTACTGTCACCAGCAGATCAAGGAAAGTGATTATTCCCTTTTATTTGGCACTGATGAGGCCACATCTGGATTATTGCATCCAGTTTTGGGCACCTCATTACAAAAAGGATGTGGACAAATTGGAGTCAGTCCAGTGGAGGGCAATGAAAGTGTTTAGGGGCTGGAGCACATGACTTATAAGGAGAAGCTGAGGAAACTGGGCTTATTCAGTCTGCAGAAGAGAAGAGTAAGGGGGGGATTTGATAACAGCCTTCAACCACCTGAAGGGGGGTTCTAAGGAGGATGGAGCTCAGCTGTTCTCAGAGGTGGTGGATGACAGAACAAGGAACAGTGGTCTCAAGTTGTAGTGAGGGAGGTCGAGGTTGGATATTAGGAAAAACTATTTCACTAGGAGGGTGGTGAAGCACTGGAATGGGTTAGCTAGGGAGGTGGTGGAATCTCCATCCTAAGAGGTTTTTAAGGCCTATCTTAACAAAGCCTTCGCTGAGATGATTTAGTTGGGGTCAGTCCTGCTTTGAGCAGGGGATTGGACTAGATGACCTCCTGAGGTCTCTTCCAATCCTAATCTTCTATGGTTCTGTGTTATACATCATGCTGACAATAGACATCTTCACATTAGTGTTTTAGGCAACACTTGGACCAGCTTGTTATGACAGCTTTCACACCCCTTTAAAGGGACTAAATGGAGTCAATGTCACAGGTAGCAGCACTAGAGATACTGTTATGTGTTTGGGAATGAGGTTCTGTTATTTCCTTTGTGTACTATACTTGATCTGGGAAATCATTTGGCAACCCCCACCTTGGAGCGAAATATTCCATTCTTCTATTCTTTGCTTTAAACAAAGAATCTCAAATAGTATAAACTGGCAAGAGAGGGTTAAATTGCATCCCAATCATGTTTGCAGAAATATTTTTTCATTGGTAATGTCTTGCATTTTATAATCATGTTTTGGAGAATGCAGAAAAATGTTCAAACTCTTGTTCTCAGATTCTATTCTGCCAGCTCAGAAAACAGACTGAGAGTATAGGCAATAGCATAATTGTGCTTCAACAAAAACACACAAATAGATAATAAAGCATGACATTCTTGTATTCATAACTTACTAGGTTTCACAGCAGATCCATTTTGTTCCCCATGGAAACAAACTACATAAATAAATGGATTTTATTTTAACACATTGTCTTTAACTTTCTAGTCAGAGAGAATGCAATACAGTGGAATAGTTCTCGTTGGCATAGTGATAAAGGAACTCATGATGGATTATTTTATGAAAGTTTTCTTTAAATAAAAAATCATTGAGTGTCAAGCCTCTAATTAATGTTTACAGTTAAGAATGTAAAGGAAATCTGTTCTTTCTCACAGCTGCTAAAATATGAATAGGTCTTTTTTCCATCCTTGGAGATGCATACTGAATATATGTATACAAGCAACTTAATGTATGCATGATGAATTAAACTGAGCAACACTGACATTTAAATGCATTAGAACTGTGCTGAGCTGAAATAATAATTATCACCAGCAGCATACTATAAATATTTAAAGATACTGTACCTAGTCAGTAGTTGCAGAGGCACCAGTCTGAATTTATCAAAAATCAATTCTGAATACCTCCAGGAAAATAACAGAATCTGGAAGGGAAACATCTTTGAATCATTAATATGGAAGAAAATGTAATCCTGTATGATAAGCATGCTCCTAGATGCTTGCCCCAGCAGGGTTCCCACATCAAGGCTTTTACATAAACAAGAAGGGAATAAATATCAGGAAGGGCAGTTGAGCTAAAACCTACCCAACTTTTTCCACTTTATTTCCCAAACTATACTGTAGCTTATTGACTAGGACATAGAGGCAAAAGAACAACATACACATGGGATGGATTTCAGCATCAGGCTGAAATGTTAGTAATTTAGCACCGGGAGAGGGGGCATGTACCCTCCCTCTTGCTCTCACAGACCAGACCTTTAAATGGGTCTAGTGTGGGGTTACAGGGCTCCTATTATGCAACAATAACTTAGTGTAGACCCTTCACAGCCTATCCCCTAGGACTCCGTTTACTTCTGAATCTCCTGTACAGAGGAGAGGATAGCAGTTTCCAAAGGGGGGCCTGCAGTCCACAAAGACTCCTGCTCTCCCCTTCTCCTAAAGGGGAGAAGGTCCACCAGTAAAATCCAGGGTCTAATTTATCTCTGGGAACTGGCATGTTCAGCATTGATCTGCTCTAGACACTGCTGAAAGTTGTGTTAGGATGAACAGTATTTTCCTAATAACCTTTTCAAATCCTATTTCTTTCAATGCAACTATGCATCCGTGATGCTGAAAGGGAGGCACAACCTCATACCAAACCTTTGTTGTTGTGGTCCAATGGGAAAAATTACTTCCTGATCCAAACTAATTTGATGACTAGATCTACACCATAACAAAAACACAACTTCCATGCTACAACTCAGGGGAGGGTGTGTATGGGAGAAAAAAACCAAATGCAAATCAGCTAACCCAGAATCCCATTCCCAGCCAACTGGAAGGCAGCTGATCTGAAGAGGGGGCAGCCCCTTTCTTGCTAGGCATGTACTGTCACAGTCTTCCTTCCAGATGCTGAACTATGGCTCCTGTGGTCCCTTCAAAGTCCCCCTCCTCCCATTTGACTGCAGGGGAGAGGGCAGTTTCTATACATTATTTGAGGTTGAGCTTGCACTGCATGTAGTGTTGCTCTCCTCAGGCTGTTTCAGGTTTGCCATTTAGGAACTAGTTGCGAAGAAAGTTGTTATTGAGTAACACTTTCCCTGCCTTTCTTGTACAGATGTTGCACATTGCTGGAGTCAAGCAGCATAATTTTTCTGTAGAATATATAGTGTATGGCAGTTTACCAGGGGAAAAAACTATTCGTGTATGGTGCATACATGATAAGAATTCATAAAGAAAAATGCATGGCTATCTTGACTATTAACAGAGGGCAAACTATCCAATTTAATGAGTAACTACAATAGCATTTATGTTTAATAGAGTGCACTTTACCACACATCACTGTCTGCCTTGTTTCCTCTGAGTTCTTGTGCCAAGAAAAACAATTTTGTTTCATGATTCCATTGAAATGAGTGATTTCTACAGAATGCCCATCATTGCAGTCCCTTGCTCAGGCAAAACTCCCACTGAAATAACTGGGATTATGTTGAAGCTGATGGGAGTTTGTATCTGCGGATTGCAAGGTTGAGTCCAGAATCCTCATCTTAAGGAGATGTCTAAAGCCAAATCAAAAGATAATGACTGAATGCTTAGGTTACAAGGAAGGCCACCATGTTACGTGATGAGATTCTAAATGCTCTCAACTTCAATAGTAGCAAGGTCACACTGCACTTTTCAGATGGGTTGCAGTACATCATAGGACTGATGTTAAGAATTCCAACAAGAAATAACTAAGCAAGTAATGTGTGCTAATTAGTTGCAATTTTAAAAAGGGGTTTAATGAATAATTTCTGACACTTTAAGTTTAGATTCTTGGTCTGTTTTAACAAGTGGAACACATCATATCACTGCTTATTTTCCTTTGTTGCTGGGTGCTCAGTGTGCACAATCAATACTGCAAGCATTAGTGAAGAAGGGAAAGAGATTACTATCTTTTCCTCCTGCCTGATAGAAGTAATTATCTCTTCTGCCTTAGTTTATAAATTAAAATCTCTGTAACAAAATTTCGGAATAAAATACCAGCAGTCACATTCTTTAAAGTATGAATATACAATAATATTTTTAATTCACTTCTGCTTAGATTTTGCGATTTAATGTTTAGAAAGCAAATCAAAACTATGTACAGTTATATTAAGCCAAAGTCATATTCAAGTGAGAGAGACAACTATTATATTTGGCACCAACCTGTAACCCTAACTTTGCAGTCAAGTTTGGAACAGAGCTTTTGTGCTGTGTTTCTTAAAGGTGCAGCACAGAGTGGACAGTCCGGTAAAAGCACTGGGCTTTAAAGCAACTTTCTGCCTTCCTAATCCTGGGCTGCTATGTGGCTTGGATACACCTCGCATAACTTAAATCTCCACGGTTGTCTTTATGGCAGCTGGGCATCATTTGCTTGGGGGCAAGAGGCAAGTTGTCTCCCCAGACCTTGGTTTGCCCCCTGCTGACTTTTCATAGGTATATGTGCTTCATTAGGTCTTCCTCTCCCACACCTGCCTCTCCCCCCGACTTTGGATGTGATCATTAGGAAGCAAACTTTGCACCCACTTCCAGATGTTTCTGAAATTATGTGCCTGCCCTCTAAGCTGCCTTATCAGATGCAACACCACCGAGAAATTCTGTAGTACTATGTGCTGCAGCCTATCCTCCAACACTACCCAGCTGCCATCAGCCCCACTGAGCGCATTCTCCATGCTGGGGCTTATGTGGGGTTTTTGGTGGAGAGTGCTATAGCTGTCCTCCATATTCCTGCTCTGGGACAATCCACATCCAGCTGAATATGATGCTTTACACTGGTCCCTTTACACTTCTCTGGCTCTTTTATCCAGCATCAAAGAGGCAGGGCTGGTGATGCCCTTGGTGCATAAGGGCTGCAGGATCAGGCCCCAAGTTACCTGGACCATCTGTCAGCTAAGACAACATTGTTCCCTACAGCGTTTCTTTTAGTATTTTGTTCAGCCTTAGGGTCAATGCTCTGAATGATCAGGCTTCCACTTCTAAATTCTGTCTTGCGCGATATTCCTTTAAAGCTGTAAATCAAGATTTCTTCCTTTCAAATCAACATTTTTTACTTTTAGTGCCACAACTGATTCAAAATAATTAAAAAATAACCTCATTTATAAAAAAAATGTTAAAATAAGGCTTGAGGGAAAATTTTATCTTTAAAGAGCTAAAAAAGGTACCAAATGCTTTAACACCATTGACAAATCCATAATCAGGAAAAATAATATATAAAATATCCACCGGCCAGTAGTGAAGATGTAAAATAAAAAATTAACGTTCCAAAGTAGCCAGCTTTCTTCTTCACTTTGCAAATATTTACATGGGGGGAAGGTTTAATCTAATTTCCCCCTTGACTCCAGTTAAGACAGCCAAGTGTAAGTTTATATATAAATTTATCTTAATGATGGTAGAAAGTTACAATACTTCTGAAAGCTAAATGTATGTAAAAGAAAACTCCTTCAAAGCAACACAGCCTGCTAGTGTAAGGAGATCTGGGTATTAATGCGCTTCAATAACCACAAAGGTACCAAACTGAGTTTCAGTAAAGCAGTCTTTGTGGCAAATTTACTGTAGTGATAATCCAGTACCTTCCCAAACTGATTAATTCATTGAAGGAATTCTCCTGCTGTCTGTTAATTGTCAGAACTATCTAATTGCTTGGAAATCAAACTTACAGCTGCAGAAGAAGCTTCAAGAAACACTGTACGATAATTAAAACATAAAGGTTATACACAAATACCAAACCCATCAAGACAGTAAACATGCTTTAGCAACTGCCCTGAGTACATTTTTTTTTCAATTGCAAAATATAAATAGGTTTAGAAAACAGCTTGCTTGTGGGGTGATGGATAGGATGCCCATAACAGTTTAATTAACTCCAGTTTCCTACATGTTAAAGGTTGCTCCAGTCCACTGGCTCATGTAACAAACCCTCTTAGGATTTCATTAGCTGTTTCTTGATATGAAACATGGTATATCTTCTTAGGGGGTTACATTTTGCCCTGGCCTTCTGCTGAACTAAAGGCCTTATCAAAATACAATCTCCTGTTTTCTTTACAACTATCCAACACTTTTTAAAATCTCAAGTGTGGGTTTGGTTTTATTTATTTATTTGTTTTATTTAACTTTCTATTATCAAGCTGAAAAAAAAATCAGAAACATAAGTACTTCTTAAATTCCTGGCCTTTGAACTACAAAGATTTGTAAATGATTGATTTTCATGCTAATGATAAAAGCATTTTCACTACTTGGGCCAAATTTCTGCATTACAATACCCCATGCAACCTCACTGCATAAAAATGGGCTCTGAATTTAACACATTATCTTCACTCCTTCTTTTAAACTCTCCAGCAATTCAGACTGTTATATAGACAACATGAGAGAAAACTTGATGGGTTCAACTTGAAGAAAGTGGTTGTAAAGAGAATCTGTCCTTAGAGTGAGAAGTCTTTATTTATATCCCTTCACCTATTCAGTCGATAAAGGATGTTGTACATGTTCTATCCGCAATGACCAATTCTTTCATTCAAAATAGGTGAAAATGAAGCTGAGAGGGCGTTTTCTATATGTTTTTTTAAAAAAGACCGAAAACAACTATAATAAAATCAGCCTAGATTCAGTTGGGCTTCAGATGATATAGCTTTATCATTAGCAAATAAAAATGTTATTTATCTTTTAACCTCACCAGAGTAGCTTGCTATTTAGTTTAGAAATGTTAAAAATAAAACTCTAACTACTTCAGATAGGTTATTCTTGCAATATCCCTAGAATGTTGTTATACAGAAAAACATCATATATAATCTCAATTAATAAAGATCTATTTATACAGCTACTTAAAGAAGCAGGCTATTATAATGCTCATTAACACCATTTTCTAATGTTCCCATGGGAAAGGTTATCAAGCTGTCTATGAAGGACTTGCTGCCTTTACATTAGTAATTGCTGACCTATCCTGTGCAGAGGCTATTATGAGCAACTGTGTTTTGATTCTGTCATGGCATCGTTTTGTTACAAAATGAAATGACAAGTGTATTTCATGTGCTTTGGCGATGGCTTTCAGAAAATCCAACTACATTTTTAAACTACTCTTTTAAGCTTGTTCCTAGTGTCGCCAGACTTAGTCAGACATGCATGACTATCCTTATAAACAATGATTTAGAGGAAGAAATTTAACACTCCAGATTTGCCGCTTCCATTTGTCAATAATTTTGTACTTTCCTTGCCCTCTGCTATGTTATCAGTCATCTATGTCCTATTGGGAAATGCTGCAGGCTTGAGGTTAAATTAAGGTTCTATCTCTAGTGATTGTCTTTAGCAAACTCACTGGTTCCCAAACAAATCTTATCTGCATTGAATGTAGCCATAAATGGGGACAACAGGACAGCTTTCTTCCCCATTGACATCAATGCTAAGATTAATACAGAATAGTGCTGGAAAGGTAAAAAACAAACAAAAAAACTGAGTTTAAATAAATTGTATATATATTAACCTATTAATCAGAACAGTGCTCTGATGTGGAGATAGGCTTGGGATAAGAATTCCTAACCCTTATCTGTCACCATGGAGAAAAATAAAAAATGGACTCAGAAAGGAACATTATTATTGCATCTCTCACTTTCATATTTGGCTTTGTTTTCTTTAATTTAGCTTCTTTGTGTAGTACACTTTGGCCACTCTGACCAAACTTTTTGTCTTTACTTTGAAGAAACTCCCTGATTCAAAAGGAACCTTGTTTATGGGCTCATCAAATAAAAGCAACTGAAACATACAAAATAAATACGATTCCCTCCGCTGCTATGGGGAGGTAGGGTAGAAAATTAAGCCATGGACTATTTGTAGATATGGGGCCAGATCCTTAGCTAGTGTAAGTCTGCATAGCTCCACTGATGTCAATGGAACTATTTGGATTTACATTAGCTGAGCATCTGGCCTTGGCTGAAGTGACAGATATCACTGTGAAACAGGAGTGAATGAATAGATTAGGCCAGTGGTTCTCAAAATTTTGTACTGGTAGCTCCCTTTCACATAGGAAGCCTCTCAGTGCGACCTCCACACTTATAAATTAAAAACACTTTTAAATATACTTAACACCATTCTAAATGCTGGACGCAAAGTGAGATTTGGAAGGGAGGCTGACAGCTTGTGACCCTCCCCAGGTAATAACCTCACATCTCCCTGAGGGGTCCTGATCCCCAGTTTGAGAATCCCTCAAGCTGGTTCACTCTAAAGTGAGCCCTACTAGTGAACCTCAGTATGTGATCTTTAAATTAGGGTCCAAGAGTGTATACTTTAGGACCATTGCTCTCTAGAACCACTTAAAAAGCTCTCACAAAGACCTACTACGCACCAGCAGAAGGATGGTATCTTCTCAGAGGAAGGAGGGCTACCTGGGCAATTTGTGCTGCAAGGGCTACATCAGCAGGGACAGCCACATGAGACTCTGTCACATTCTGTGGTGCAATCCGGCCCAGTGAGGGGTTGTCACCTCTTGCCTTGGAGCGCTGGCTACCTTAAATGTTCTGCTGCTGTGGACACTAAAAGCCAGCAGACAAAGATGCACTGTGTTTTTGATTAGCTGTTCTGACTTAGCAACTGATTCCAGCAGCCTGCTTGAACACCAGAGTGTAGCTGGGGTGTAACACCAGCTCTGGTTACACTAGGCAAAAATTACCTCAAACCCCCCTCCCATCCTGAATGTTTCTAAACATGCACTCTGTAACATCCTACCCTCTGCTAGACCATTCAAAAGGAATAATACGGTTTATTTGCTCCTCTAAGGAGACGAAATGCACAGTTTATCTCTTGAACTCAGACACAGCACTGGCATGGTTTAGATTATATGTAAAACAAGTTTAATACAAGGAAATGGGATTTGAAACGTGTTGAAGTATAAAGGATAGGGTTAGAAATAGTGACAAGCAAATAAACGAAAAAAACTTTCTGGAGACTCAGACTTAACAAAACAAGCTATAGCCTTTATTTAATGTAGTTTCTTTACCAATCTAAGTTCCAGCAAGATGGCGGATCATACTGCTGGTCAGGATCTCCTACAAAATCAGAAGTGCTCTGTGCCTTTTTCTTCTTAAGTGAAAGATAACTTGGGGTTCTTTGCTCCTCTTTTTCAGTCCACGGAACCTTTGACATGGATTCTTCTGGAGGTTTACCATCCCCACAGCTGAAGTTCACATAATTGAGGCAGTGAGAAAGGTGAGTTAGAGTTTTCTAAAGAAGGAAGTATGCTAGTTTCTCCCTTTGTTGGTGTTTGCTAAAATGCACATTGATCCGTTTCCTACAATCTCCTCCCATTGTTGCCTTGATGGTTCTGTTTATCTTTTGTGTAAGTTGCATTCCCACTGTCCCAATGTACCTTGGAAATACCCTCAAGATGGCAGATCCACATTCCTTTGTCTATGTTGGGGTAACTTCATTCCTGTTTGGAAGACACACTATAAAACATAAAATTCCCAATATGTTTGTAGTTTTGAATTTGTCCTCCATATCTTTATCATGCAATCATAATGATGAATATGTTATTCGCTTTCTATTGATATCTTACATGACACCTTTTAGATACAAGTTATGACATTGAAGTCAGTGTACATTGAACTGGTCAGGCCAGTTGAAACTCCCTACCAGATTATGGTGAACCTCTTGCATTGAGGTGCTGTTAGTATCAGTCTGAATGGGCTCTTATGCTGCTGAGCTACTCTTAGTTATTTCTCCAGATGTGGATGATGCTGTGGCTGTGGTCTCCTCATTCTACACCATTCTTCCAGGCTCCACTGTTTTTGTGTAGACAGGCTCCTTGTTTTCCGCTGTTCTTCTGCTATCTCCCCCAAAAAAGTGAGAAAGGAATTTGAGAACATGGTATTTCTTTGTCTTAACGAACCTCATTGGAGCAGGGTTAGGTTTGCTATTGTAAATATGTGGCGGGGATTTTTTGTTTCCATCACCAGAAGCAAGGTGTTTTGAGTTAAAGCTGTTTGAAACAATCTTTAGTGTTGGAGATGGGCCCTGGGGAAAAACAAGTCATCCTTAGGGAACTGAAATTCACATCTTGTATAGAGAATAAAAAAAAACAGGTTTAAAATCCAGATCCAAATCCAGACTTCCCATGATTGAATAGTAAACTCAGATCCTAATCTGGAAGTGGCTTTTGGTTCAGGCTCATCTGTATTTACAGTACCAATAAATAGGGCTCCATGTCTGTGACGGAGGTTGTGGAAGTCTGGATTCCATGAGTTTTCGTGACCTCTGTGACTTCTGCAGAGGCCAGAGCTCAGGTGGCCCCAGGGACAGCTACACCAGCCGCTGCTCTGGAGGCCCCTGGGCAGCTGGCCGGAGCTGCTGTGGTCCCCGGGTGGCCAGTCGGAGCAGCTGCTGTCCATGGCCCTGGGCAGCAGTCCCCAGGTGCCACTGGCCCAGGATGCCCCCCCTCCCTCGCTGAACATTCCCCCCAACAATGACCTCCCCAGAAGCCCCTCCCCAGCAACAGTCCCCCATGCCATCGCCCAAACCTGCTCAAGGTTTAATCACAGGTATTCTTAGGAAAAGTCATGGATAGGTCATGGGCTGTGAATTTTTGTTTATTGCCCGTGACTCGTCCAATTTTTTTTCTAAAAGTACATATGACTAAATCGTAGCCTTACCAATAAATAAATAAACCCAAAGCTATGGTTTAAGTAGAAACTTTTTTATTTGAGATGTTTCACCAGTGAAGGGACTTTTTACTTTCCCTGAGCCTTCTTCACCTGAAACATTCACCCCTACATTTCATTTTTAAGCACGTTTAGCTTCTTTTTAACCTAGTGTTTTTAGGACATTTCAGTGAGTCTAACTTTACAAGGAATTTTCTTAAAAGGTGAGGAGTGATTGTAGATGCACACCGCTCCCCCAGTGGTTTTGCAGAAAGACTTAGTGGGGATTGTTTGTAGGGTCTGTTACAGTGAAACTTGAAGAGTTACTTGCTCTTCCTGTCCTATACCTTTATGTGTCTCCTCTTTGTGTCAGCTATACCCATTTTTTTGCACACCAACCTAATGTAACTGGCAAACCACTTAACCGTATTTTATCACTACCTTACACTGGCCATGTAACTTTATGCAATCTATAATAGCCAACATTGATTTATCAAGTACAAGTCATACTAAAATAACTTAATTCCCTCTTTGATGGGTTACTAGTCTAGTGCATGGGGGTGGGGCAGAGCCTACTCCACGCACCTTTTTTTTTCCTTTTGCTTCGGCGGCAAAAAAGTTAGAGCCGGAGCTGGGGTGGGGAGTAGCAGCAGATGGGATATCTTATTTTAGTAAGGCTTTGACACAATTTTGCTTGACATTCTCATAAGCAAACTAGACAAATATGTCACAACTGGGACATACTTAGTCAGACCTAGTGGTCAGATGAAGAGTTGGGAGTGAGCTCCCAGGAGGTCAGACTTTGTCACGCCAGTGACCAGACCAAGAATTAGGCATCAGGAAGCAGGCAGGGTCAGATTACCAGGAGATCCTGCTCAGGTTCCAAATTACAGACAGCAGTCGAATAGCAAAGGCAACAACAAACCGGGGTTGGAAGCCAGAGCCTAGGGTCTATCATGAGCAGAGACAGGCAGGCAGTCTGTGTAGTTACTCAGACAACTCCCTTTCATGGCTTCCTGGCTTAAGTACTGATATTGGCCAATCAGTGTGTTCTGCATTGTGAGGGGCTGCCACTCAGGTCCTGCTGGGTGGTGCATCCGGCTGAGTCCAGCCCCACAGGGTTCCCCTGTGAGCGCATGCTTTAAGCCTCCTGTGACAAAGCAGCAGTGTCAGTGATGCAGAACCCCATGGTCCCAGATTCCAGTGATGCAAGTTCTTAATGTAGGTGCAAAACTAGTTGAAAGACCTTACTCAAAGAGCAGCTATAAATGGATGACTGTCAGACTGGGAGGGAATGTCTACTGGGGTGCGTCACGGGGTCCGCCCAGGCCTCTATGTCTTACCCCTGCGTCCTGTGTTCTGGCTGGTGAAAATAAAGGCTTTCACACCAACTTTCAGTGCTTCACCCAAGTGTCCTTTATTTACAGTATCGATTCCCTGGCTCCAGTGCAACAAATGGTGCTCACCCCCCGATCCCCCGACAATTACTCCACTGTCACGGTTCCTGGGTCTCCAGGCCCCTGAGGCACTCTGCTAGCAGTGAGGAGACACTATTACAGCCTCCTGTTCCCTGCCTGGCCTCCTCACTGACCATGAGTTAGGGCTTTTCTAGCCCTTCCTGCTCCCTGCCTCAGCTGTGGTTAATTAGTCCAGCCTGGGGCTGCGAGCTAGCCCCCATTAGGGCTTCCAGCTGGGCTTCTTGCAGGCTGCTCCCTGCATTGGCCCCTGGCCCTGCTATCCACAAGCAGGGTTTAGCCTGCAGTTGCAGGGCATTCTCAGGGTTTTTACCCTTGCCCTGCCACAGGGTACCACAGAGGTCAGTACTATTTAGTATTTTAATTAATGACTTGGGTACCAGAGTGGAGAGTATACTTATAAAATCTGTGGATGACACAAAGCTGGGAGGGATTTCAAGCATTTTGAAGGACAGGATTAGTATTCAAAACTACCTTGACAAATTGGAGATTTAGTCTAAAATAAGCAAAATGAAATTCAGTAAAGACAAATGCAACATATTAGACTTAGGAAGGAAAAATCAGATGTACAACTACAAAATGGGGAATAGCTAGCTAGGCAGTCATACTGCTGAAAAGGATCTAGGCACTGCAGTGGATCACAGACTGAATGTCAGACAACAATGTGATGCTGTTGCCAAAAGGGTGAATACAATTCTGGGTTATATTTACAAGACGTGGGAGGTAATTATTTTGCTCTACTTGGCATTGGTGAAGCCTCAGCTGGAGTACTGTATCCAGTAGGCGCCACACTTTAAGAAAGATATGGACAAACTGGAGAGGATCCGGAGGAGAGCCACAAAAATGATAAAAGGGTTAGAAAACCTGACCTGTGAGGAAACATTAAAAAAACTGTGGGATAAAAAACCCCAGAAGACTGATGGGGGAACCTGATAAGTCTTTAAATATGTTAGGGGCTGTTATAAAGAGCATGATGATTAATTGTTGTCCATGTTCACTGAAGATAGGACAAGAAGTAATGCGCTTAATTTGCAGCAAGGGAGAGTTAGGTTAGCTATTAGGGGGAGAAATTAACTATAAGGACAACAAAACACTGGAAAAAAGCTTCCAAGGGAGGTTGTAGAATCCCTTTAACTTGAAGGGAAGAAGAGGTTAGACAAACACAGGTCAGGTTTACTTGGTCCTGCCTCAGAGCTGGGGCAGGACTAGATAACCTTTTGAGGTCCCTTCCAGACCTGAATTTCTATGATTCTATGAATCCTATATCACAGAACTAACAACAATACGTTTCTTCTAAGATCAAACAGTGATCACACACTAAGTAAAAGAATTTGTAAGATTATGTGTAACAGTGTCATCTGGTGACTGCTGTTATAATGATATATTAAGTCATATGTGATTCGATTGATGTGACCCATCTCTGTCAACCAAGCTGCAAAAATCAAAGATGCATGATGAAATAATGCAGCTATATTCTCTCAGCCTTTACTTCACACAGTGTGCAGACTTGTGGAACTCATTGCCAGGGGATGTGGTGAAACTATAAATGAGTTCAAAAAAGAATTAGATAAATTCATGGAGAATAGATCCATGGGGTATTAGTCAAGATGATCAGGGATTAAACTCTATGGTCTGGATTTTCTTAAGCCTTTGACAGCCAGATGCTGGGATTGGATGAATCATGTGATATTTGTTCTGTTCTATTCATTAAATGAAAGTCAAGCTTAATTTTAAATTAGATTAGTCTTGCAAAATCATCATGAAAACGTAGCAGCCAATAAACAGATTCTACTTATCCTCCCTTTTGCATGTTTTTTGATATTGGAAAAAAAATGAATATTTCATGTTTGTCAAAAAGAAAAAATCAGACAGGGAGTGGGTAGAGTCTTGCCAGGTTGCTTTGCAAATAATAACGTATGGCCAATAATGACCTAATTAAATTCATTTGTCATTATATTATGAACTAGTTTTTTTTTTCCTGAGGAGGAATAAGAATTGGGTTGTATATTGGGAACTTTGGAGAAGAACATTGCTTCACAATGCACCCATGATGAGTATTTTACTTAATTGTGCTACTGTAGAAAAATATGAAATGTCAAATCTTAACAAAGCTATGATTATGAATTAATATGAATAGACATTGTAAGGTTATTTCCAAGTCACCTCACACATTCAGAAAGGAAAGGTCAACAAGTCACAATCATTAGTGTCTCCCTTGTGTCATATTTGCATTTTTCAGCTATGAATAGTTTGCTAATTCCATAGAAGTTTGCAATTTCAAAGCAACCATTAAGTGAATAATTTCTGTCCCTAAAGAAACTGAGACTATTGCATTCTCTTAGGGATTTTAGTGAAATAGAAATGACTTCCATCTTGTGAGATGCTTAATATAGCAGCCAATTTCAATCTACAAGTCATTAATATCAGAGTGGTCTTAACTTATGCATTTTGTAAGTAGTGTTATCAATAGATGAGCAACATGCAAACTGACATACCAGGGCAGAAACATTTCCTATTCAGAGATTGTTTAACTGAGTTAAAAGATGGAAGTGTCCCATAGACAGTTTCAGTGTAGTTTGTAGCTATATTGAAAAATATTATTTAAAAAGGGCATTTGGGAACTATTGCCGAACAAATTTGGAGGCAATAAATGCTAAGTAGATGATTCTCTGTCTTCAGAGGGAAGTGGAGGAGTTGTTCAAAGAAGTTGACTGCTTTGATAAGCATAAGTGTGGGCAATTCTAAGTTCTAGTATTTTTGAGATACTGTTAGTTTTTTAAAAAGTCACCATTATTAAATGAAAGGCCTGAATCTGTAGATTCTTCATGCACATAGCTGTCTTAGACCTCAGTGGAACTGGAGGGGCAGCTGGGTGGGACACAGGGCTGCATTGCAAGTAGGGTGACCAGACAGCAAGTGTGAAAAATCGGGACGAGGGGAGGGACAATAGGAGCCTATGTAAGAAAAAGACCCAAAAGTCGGGGCTGTCCCTATAAACTCGGGACATCTGGTCACCCTAATTGCAAGGATAGTTTATAATGAGGATGCTCACCTTTTTACATTTGCTAGAGAACATTGTCTCTCTAATTTTTGTCATAGGAATATTTGTGTCTACCAAAGATGTTACCCCTATAATCTCCTGATTTCCGTACTTATGTGCTGGGGAAAAAAAGAATGAGATAATGGGACTGATCTGGTATGGTCCATAGTTCCTGAGACAAGGTAAATGCCTTCAACTGCTATGGAAGTCAATGGGAAGTGAAGATGCCTACTACCTTTATGGGATGCGGGTGGGGGGGAGTATTCTTATTGGTATACTCCTATCTAAGAACTATTTTAATTGACTGTCAGTCTGAGTTATGAGTTTTCTATTTAGAAGTGAAAGTAAAACTGAGTGTTCTAGAACGAATCTGCGTGAATAGAGAACTCCAAGGAGCTTTGACTAGGATAGGAGAAATCATGAAGCAGCTATTAACACCTTGTAAATGGGACAATGAGGAGTACAAAGATACGTGAGGCTGAGATTCTTTTTGATCTGGTATGGCAAAATCTAGATCAGTTCTTCAAATACATTTTTCTGTATAATATGTTCTTTTTCCTCCCTTCCTGTTTCCCAAAGTGCCAAATATACTAATTAGCACAGCCAATCATTTTTTTAATTCAGCGTTGTCTCCTGTGTACGCTGTTATGCATATGTCAGGTTAATTCACATCACAGGACATAATGTAGCCTGATGCAATCAAATATATTTTAAAAAACTGACTTTTTAATTATTTTAAGTAGCAATTCTCATATGTTTCTACTGGTACTACACCTTTTATTTTTAAGTTTTTTAATAATTACACTCTTACACACCTTTAATTTTGTTTGCAGTTGTAGGTGTGTGTGTCTTCAGATGACTCCTACGCTTTGAAGTGTTAAAAATGAAAATACAGGCTTCAGATTTTTATGTTAATTGCTTTCCAGTTCATGTTAACAGCTTACAAGTAATTTGCTTTGGGGACCAATAATGACAGCATGTAAATATTTTTTAAAAGTACTTGAAATTAGATCTAAAATATAGTCAATAACATAGAAATTAAATTGTCAGAGCATTTTTCATTTTAAAAACATTCATCTATATGTGCTAATGTTTCATTTAATTTAAATCTCAATTTACAGTTTGGAAAGCATATTAAATGTGTCCCTCTGTGGAGGAAAAAAGCAGTTTTAACTGAACATAACTTTCCTTCTCTTTTTTTGCCTTCAGGCCGTCTTCTTTATTTTTCCTCAAATACACCCTTTAACAAATGCTTTCTTTAACTACTTTAACATTTCTGTTTGAAAATATCTGATAAAACTTTGTGGAAGATTGTATGAGCCTCTATAGATATATATTTAGTTAATACCGTCGTCATATTAGTAAGAGTCCAATTTTGGGAGGATTAGATGGCTCAGGCAATTGAAAACTGGCAATAAAGCCTTTCATCTGTGACTCAGTGGTTCTAGAAAAAACTATTTCCATTTCTTAACTGAAAATGATTTGAACTTAATCCAGCTCCTTGTCAGTAGCAGTCCATATCATCAGAACCATGCTGGCTGGCACACTCAACAACAAACAGAATGGGCATAGAAATTGAGATATGCTTTTACCCTCAGAAAATAGGAATGAGTCTCATGGACAGGGCAGTGTTGGGAAGCTTACATTGTTGAGGCCTCTGGTGTAGTACACCTGGTCCACACAGCTGATTCAATAAGGGAAAAATGAATATATTTGCTAATAAATATCTTGAGTTTGATTTGCTTCTATCTAAGGAGGGTTCTACTGTTCATTATTTGCAAATATTTGTAAGGCTCCTGGAATTTGTGACAATGTATACACATCCCTAAAGTTTTACAGATTTTGTACCAAATTTTGTAAGGTGCATGCTTAGCTATTTACCATTAGTTATTTGACATTGTCCTCTGAAAAGGCTAGCATCCAATCAGGGGGCAGGAAACATGCCATATGACCAATCACTGAAGAAAAACCCGTAGAATAGTATTAATCTAAACTATATATTGTTCATAACTATACCTTATATTGGTTCTTTACAGACATATATTTCATCCTGTGTGGATTGTTCTAATTAATTCAAAAGGGATTTACTTGAGTAGTTGTGGAAAATATATCTATGTTTTCCTTTGTCTCACTTATTTAAGTTTTTCCTTGGGCAATTTTATATGCTATTCCTAGAATTATTTTTTCCCAGAGACTGTCATATACTATATATACTGTACAATGATGACAGAATCTTGCATATTTCTACTACCACAGTGTGTAGACCACTGCTGATGCAGGACCATTTACTATACAAATGCAGCGTATAACTAACATAAATGTAAACAATCAGAGGGGTAGCCGTGTTAGTCTGGAATTGCAGAAGTGACAGAGAGTCCTGTGGCACCTTGAAGACTAACTAAAGTATTAGAGCATAAGCTTTCGTGGGCTAATACCCACTTCGTCGGATGCACGCAT